>JARHVA010003454.1:1965000-1974555 GCA_037957365.1 Torreya grandis | reverse complement strand
GCATACGTGTGCACATGCATACGCGCGCACGCACGCACACACACACACACACACACACACACACACACACACACACACACACACACACACACACACACACACACACACACACACACACACACACACACACACACACACACACACACACACACACACACACACACACATAAATACATATAAACAGACATACATATGTATATATGTATGTATGTATAGGTATATGTATATGTATATAAATAAATGAATGAAACATTATTTTGTATGCCAAAATGCTCATTGGATGTCTTTACTATAGCATCACTATTACTCATTTAATTGTGGAAGGAAACATTCTTTGGATGGCTAGATGTATATTTGATTATGTAACTTGATTGTGTTCAGATATTGTCTATTCCTTTGTGAGGAGTGAAAATATTTTCTTATGTTGAGGTATTAATTAAATATCTTTAATTTTGTTTTGCTACTCTTATTATTATCATTATTTTTCTAAGTGGAAAAAAACTTGATTCTTTCTATTCCATGGAATTTCAACTTTGGATTGGGTTTTATATATATATATATATATATATATATATATATATATATATATATATATATATATATATATATATATATATATATATATATATATATATATATATATATATATATATATATATATATATATATATAAAATTAACAACTAGTGTCTATGATGCATTTTAACAACAATTTATATACACAATTTATTAAGGTATTTTTTCAAAAAATTAGCATCCAATATCTATGAGGTGATTTAACAAATAATTTCCACCTATAGATCATTATGGCATTTCATCAAATAGTTAGCATCCAATGTATATGGGATATTGAAAAAAATAATTTCCAGCCATAGATTATTAAGACATTTTGTCAAGCAATTAACATCTAATGTCTGTGAGGTGCTTAAACAAATAATTTATAGTCATATATCATTAAGGATTTTTTTCAAAGAATTAATGTCCAATGTCTATGAGGTGTTATAAAAAAAAAAATTAGCCGTAGGTCATTAAGACATTTTGTCAAGTAATTAACATCCAATGTCTATGAGGTGATATAATGAAAATTTTCCATCCATAGGAAATAATAAGACATTGGTAAAGAATGTCTTGAGAAACAAGCTTAAGACACACCTCATCAAACTAATTAAAGAAAAAAAAGTAAATTTCCATGTAGATTTATCCTAGCTAATGGCAAAGAACTAGTCAAGCATAATTTTCAACAACTCTACCCTAGGCCATGATATATACTCATATGGATATAAAAAAAATACTCATATGGGTTTATACCTTGGTAGGGTTTATCAAATTTATCTTACATAACCATTTTGATGATTAAAAATAAATAATTTATAACAATAATATAAGCAACATGCCTCAAAAATTCATAACTCAAAGCCCAATTTCTAAGCAACATGCTAGGAGGGTGAATATAGATTTTAAGGCACCAATTAGTTGTATTTGATGAACCAACATTGGTATCTTCTTGCTACAACTACATCAAATCTAGACACCATTGTGCCATATGAACCCTAGTATTCCATGTATTTACAAAAGGCTGGACACAATTTTCTTGTTCTTCACATTTGCAATTTTTGTGGTAAATAAATGGGTATACTCTTTATACTATTATGGCATCCTAAATGTCATGATATGTAATGTTTTAATATCACAAGGCACTATTCACCTTCTTTAAAAAAAGAACAATGAAAATGGATCTAAGCAAATCCACCCCTTCCACTACCCAATTCATTAGGTTTCTTATTACACACTTTAAGGAATATTTTAATACATTTTACAAGATGGGGAAAGGGTAAAATAATCACAACACATTTCCTATAAGTCTTTTGGAGTATAATCAGTCACATTTGGAGGAAATAGATTAAAAAAATTAATTTCTAACCATGGCCATGTCCTTTGTTTACCATGCATTAATATGACCATGACAAAATTAATATGTATTGCATTAGTAATATTAAGCATGTGAAAGGTTAGAGTACCAAGATATCAAGGGAAAATTATCTTAGTGCCATTGATGGCATCTCATCAATCACCAAGCATCCTGACTAGATCAAAAAAAATGTCTCAACCACCAGTATAAGAGAAAAAATATTATTACCACATGGCCTTAACTTAGATCTAAACCAAGATTAACCATAAGGTCACACTGTAAATGTTAATGGAATCTCAATAGATTTAATTTATATATGATAAAAACATTAACTTGAATCAAAACACATTCATCAACTAATAATCCACATGCTAATACATAAATAATAACTACAAAAAGAACTATCTAACCACTACGAACACTAATCAAGATTTATATAAACTCTAAATAAAATAATCCCAAATTTAATGAGATTTAGACCATTGGACTCTCAATTGGCTCCAATTTATCCAACTTGAGCTTAACCATAACACACTATTTATAATTTAACAAGCACAATCAACTAGATGTTGATGATGGCCACTTAATAAAGCTAAAGATGTTCAACATGGTATAGAAAAGGAAACTTATCTGTAATTTACCATAGGGATTAACATAGCATAATTATCATATTTAAACACTTCAATAGATACAACTAATCATGTAGATATGAACATGTAGACAATAGTTATATAGATTATTTCACCTAACTATATAAGAAGCATGATAACAAAAAGGAATTAAAACATCATATCAATAGATCAATTATTGATCACATATAAACTAAGTATTATTAGTTATGTTCTATGGTTTTAATCATTAACAAGTGACCTAATTATATCATAGAGAAAATGGTATGTACCAATGAGCATAGAAGGCACAATAACAATAACAACCACATGAAAATAAAAATAATACAATTATGGGTTTATCTACAGAAAACACACCCGCACATAATGTTTCATCCATCTATTATGTTTATGGAAATTCCTCTACAAAACATGGCATTGTCAAGAATTTTTAGGTAGGTTCCATGGCCATTTTGGGGTAGGAGGCACGTGAAAAGGTATGGAAAAATGTTTTTTGGTGGTGCATTTGGAAACATTAACTTTCCACATTAATGTATCAAATCTCATCAAGCCATGTGTAAAATGATGTTAAATTTGACATTAATTTGTCATGCATCTTCTAGCATGGCACTCTGTATCATATTAATGGCCCATATTAATTCTGGTAAGTGACTTCATGAAAATTTAAGCCAATGATTAAAAAATGTGTTCATTTGAAAATTATTATTGGTCATATTTTATATTTCACTAAAAAATGATGAAAAATTGACATGTTGATGAAAACATCTTCGTATGACTTCCCACAACATAGATTTTCCTCTTGGATGACATATTTCAACTTTAAAAATATTAAACTATCTAAATCTAAAACTTTAGGTTAAGAGGTGGTGTCATATGAAAGATGTCGGACACCAAATTTAGGGATCCCAAATATTGGTCCCCTTCCTCTAAGGAATATGGTGATATAAATATGAGGATTATGATTTTGAAGGTTTTGGTTATAAGATCTATGGTTTTGGCATAAATATTTATAAACTTATTTATGTTTAATTAATTTGTCATAATAAATATAATTTACTCTTTGGTGATTTAATATAGATTTATAAGAATAGGAAACAAAATTTTATTGAAATAAAATAATAAAGTTTCTTATATGTAATGTATGCACTACCAAGGATTGTTTTACAACAAAGAATAATTAAGAATATATATTTGTGTGTGTGTGTGTGTGTGTGTGTGTGTGTGTGTGTGTGTGTGTGTGTGTGTGTGTGTGTGTGTGTGTGTGTGTGTGTGTGTGTGTGTGTGTGTGTGTGTGTGTGTGTGTGTGTGATGCATAAACATGATTAGGAAAGTTATAATAACATAATAAGAATATTAAATTACCTTAAAAGATAAATAAAGTCATTGATAGCTGAAAAATATTTATAAACATGTAAATTGGAAAAATCTTACAGATAGAAATTGATAATTATAACCATTTGGAGTGGATATTTTTTGGAGGCCATAGATTATCTAGGTATACTCCAATTTTATAAAAAAATTACTCTTTTAGAAAGCTTGACTCATGATTTAGGTCTTCCCATAGATTTTGGGTCAAAGGATAAATAATTGTTTGAACTCTAAAATTTATTTGAAATCCTCCATAGCTATAAGTTATGTTGTGCAAAATAATTCCACATATCTACTAAAGTAAAAATTGAATCCCTTCAACATAGATCCATCAAACCCTTACATATCTCTAGGAAAAGAAGCTTCAAATTTTGTCATGTCTAACAAAAGATATTATTTAGGTAGGGGAGTCATCTGTCAATTTGATAATCTCTATCCAAATATCTTAGATATCAATTCATGAATCTATAAGCTATAGAAATTTTTTCTAAAAGGGAAGTTGGATCTATATTCTAGTGCAAAAGGTTTCCTCATATTTGTTTTCATGTTATTTCATATAAATATCTAATTCTAGAGAAATAGTGGAACTAGGATTAACATAATCTATTAATGGAACCTTGGTTTCCAAGTTTTAACCCACTCATTGAATATTTATCCACCAAACCTATTTGCATATGCCTACCTCATCTTCCCATTCATTTTTGGCTTGATCCCTACTTTACATTAATAGGGAAATCACTAGGTAACTTACATAAAATTGTCAGTGCCACTAATTCATTCTCCCACACTACTTTTATAAGAAAATTGGTAACAATTGACACTTTCATCAATATTATAGCCTCCATTGATATGATCATCGAGGATCATGTGTGGACTCAACCTCTAGACTATGAAGGCCTACATTTTTAGTGTCGTAGGTTTTTTAACACTGGGTACTTGAACTCTGAGCATAAAAAACACAATAAAATAAAGGATTCAACTTGGTGGAATAATTATTAGTTTCTTTTTATAACAAAGTTCACACTTGATTACTCTGATAATGACTCAGAATAGGAGGTTTCACCTATTAAAGAGGATGAGGAAATTCAAGTCCCAAATGAAGAAAGCATGAAAATTATAGAAGGAAAAATAAATGAATAAGAAATATATTAAATTAATATGATTATAAAAATATATAATACATTATAAGGAAGGCTCCAGACTTGGCATCTGAAGCCTCTTAACAACCTATCTATAGTGATGCAACACTAGAGATTAAAACACTTGATCCAAGGGCATAACCAAAGTGATGTAGGAATACATAAAATTAGATAAATTTAAGATTTTTTTAGTGTTTTTTGAGTCTTATAAGTCATCAGGGGTCAATAAATATCCAATCTTGGGATTCTTGTTACATTTAAGGGTCTTAAGATTGAGTTTTTGGCTTTCCTGCAAAAAATTGTCATTTGAAAATTTAAATTTCTTTACTTTTTGTAATAGTTTTAACATGCTTTTGTAAGTTGAAAATGATGTAATTAAATCTAATAAATTTTCCTTCATTTCCATGTATGTATCTATATATTTTATTACTCCTTTACTCATGGTTCCCATGTTAAACCTTGGTAAAATCCTAAGCAAGTTGACTTGTCGAGACCATTACCTATGTTGGAGAAAGTTTAGGAGATAGTTGAAAGAAAATAAGTGAATGAAACTAATTGGAAGATGGTGAGATGAATAAATCAATAAATTATATCAAGAAAATATTAATAAACCAAATAAGAATATTTTCCTACAATTCTATGTGTAGCCTATATATGGAATCATGATATAAATGTCTAAAATGATGCTTTAATAAGGTCATTTATAGAATCTTAGTGACTTAAAGTGTGTAAGTAATGTTATTTTTTATTATATTATGTTCTTGTAATCAATCTTTAAGCAAAAAAATTGTGATATATAGTATAGCTAAAATTGGAACAACTATGTTTTTGCACAGTCAAGAAAGTGAAGTTGGTAACATATTTTTAAGACTTGTCCAAGTGATTATTTGAATGTTAGGAGCTATATAAAATATTATATATTATCTATTAAATGGAAATAACCCTTGAGACACCACAAAATATAATATATTGATCAAGTTTCTAGACAAATTAAATATTATCTTATAGAAAGAATCTTGTGTAATTTGACGTGCTATATAATATTTAAGAGTTTTTAGGATGGTACAAAATCATACAGTATGAAATATAGGGCATATATAGGTAATTAGGCCTAATTAGACCTAAAAGAGCATAATTTAAAAGATATCTTATTGTTTTGAATCTTTTCAAAGGAATTCAAGGCATAACCGAATTAAAACACGTGTTATGAATTTACAAAGGTGGTTTATAACATAAATAGATTGTATTAAATCCATATCATGGGTTATGAACTCAAACATGGATACAAGGGTTGTAAGCCTAAAACAAGGTATAAAGGAGTTAAGAAAGGAATTAAGTTGGGAAGATTCATCCACACCAAAGAGGATAACTCAAAAAAAAAAAATATGAGCCCTTTAATTCTATTTATATATCTATATCTCTCTTCTTGGAGTTATAGAAAACAAGGGGGAGTGGACTGAAGTGCAAGATAAGAAAAAAGGCAAAAGAATAATGAAGCCTTCTAGTATGACCCTTCACTTGAGAGGGCCTTAGTATTGCATAGAATGTGTGTATGTTTGACAAATGTTGGTTGCACTTAGTGTGGTATATTTAGGATTCTATTTGATGTTTTTTTATTTTTTTTCCTTTTGTCACTATAAAAGGTGTCACATGTGAGCTTTAAGGTGTTATCTCTCTCTCTATTTGTACAAGTTTGTGGGACCTTCCTAAATCTATTCATTCACCTATCAAATAAAAATTAATTTATGTTCTGCTGATTTTTTTTTCATAGAATAGTATTTTTTCTAAAATGATCCCATACTATCATATAACAAGACATCAAGCTTAATTAAGTTTATGGCTACTCCTTGGTTATCTTAGCTATGCTTGGTTTTCTACTTGGAAGCTTTATTTTAGCTATTTATATGGCTCACATTGTAATGAATTATTTATGATTATGGACTATAAATTAATATTTTAACTCTCATGATCATACTTATCCCCTTGAGAAACATTGGACTAAATTACATATAGGTATTTAATTAAACTTGAAATTTTATCTAAATCCATCTCCTAATGAGAAACATTCCTTACTAAATAGAATATCTTACCTTGATCATTCAATATGAATAAATATGTTAATTTATGGCACCTTTTACCACTACATTTATGACTCAATCAAAAATCGATGGAGTTGAACACTAACGATTTATCTTTATGACATGTAACTATAATATCTAAAGTGTCGAAGAAAGGTGGAAAGTATGCTCGGGAAATTGCCACATTGAACACTAGATACAACATAAGACATGGTAGAAATTTTATTTCAAAGGTATTAATTTCAACTCATTGATTATGCAGATAATGTATAAGAGAAGTATATGTTTCATATTAATTTGTGTCTCTTTACTTTTATTTGGGTGGTTCACCATTTCTTTGGTCAAATAAAGAGAAGTTTTTTCCTCTTCCATCTATATTTATCTTTTTGGATGCTCTTTATAGTTTCCCACCTAAATATAATGTATCTCTCTCTCTAGTGGGAATAGTGGTGCTAAGTCAACCCCAACTCACAATTCCATCCATCCCTCTTTTGCTCTCGTATCATCAACCATGAGGTTTAGATTCCTCTTATCCTAGTCATTATCTATGACCATGTTTTTCTAAAACTAATCTATTTCACTTTGTCACTATTGGGGCATTATCATGTCTTGAAAAAAAAATAGAAATGGCTAGGGGAACATCCTATCACAATATAAACATTTTTAATAGCCTCTCATACTCATTTTTTCAAAGGTTTTCTATGAATCAACATTAGTACCATCTAGTCCACTTGATCCAACATGTTTTGTTTGGCATCCTCAACGTAGTTTGGATGTTCTTTTATACTTGGCAGGTGATTTACACTTCCATAGAGAATATATTGTCCTTCTCTAGTGTGAGACATCAAGGTATCATAGCCTTTTTTATCCCACTAGATACTTTCTTCATAGTAGTTGACTCTCTATACTCAAGGGTATTTAGTAGGCAAATAGGCATTGTCAACTAGGTGCTCATAATCCGAAAATCATAATGTTTTTCACATAAGAATATATATATGGATTATATTGCACTATCTCCATGAATATGTGATTTACATCTCCTCCATCTCATGCACTATGTGATGAATGCTATATGAACATTGTGAACCCTATTTGTTTACTACCACAAAGGGACTTCAACAATACAATCATATACTTGCCAAACTATTAAAATGTCTCACATTATCTAGTTGAGCTATATATATATAACATTCTTATAACAATACTTTATTCAAAATACACATCAAAACTATATCTATTTGTTATCATTTTGAATTTAGAAATATTAATTAAATGTTGATAGCTCTATTTAATCCATTTACACATGTTTTTTTAACCTAATTAAACTGAATTCAATTTTTTATATTACATCTTATTACTCAAATTGTTCTTGAAAAACATTAAATATTTTTAATATGAAATAACAGATTATAAATATATCATTTAAAAAATAATAAAAAATTGAAAGGTAACTTAACTCTATGTAATATCTAATATGATTATCCGTATAACTTTTATAAACTATTTCTGATGTCTAACAATATAACATAGAGGAGAAAATAACATGGAGACGGCTCTAGGGTTTCATTGCAATGATGAAGCAATGAATTACATACCAGTGGAAAAAACAGAGGATCACGTGGCAGAGTGAACGCAGAATGAGAGGAAGGCTTCGCATATTTTTGAATAATTAAATCTAATGGGAAAACGGATGTTAAATCCAGTGGGAGAAGAAAAATTGACACAATTATTTAAAAAGTTAATTGAATATATGGAAATATTAAATCTTTTTATAATTTTTAAACTAGAAATATACAGATTTATCATTTAAATTAATATTTTAGTTTCATATTCCTTTACACGTGTCCTCTTTTTCTAGGGAACCACCCACCGTTGGTAGTTTAGATTCTTATGAGTAGACCCGGGTCGGTGGCAACACAACCCTAACCCTAACTTGTGGGTCATAAATGTTTTGGGGGTTGACGCCAAAACAAATCCACCTGCCCGTCTTGTTTCTCTCACTATCAGCCAAAACAGGAGCATAAGTTAGGCTGAGGCGAATTCAGTTATGTACGTAGTACATTGAGTTTCTTTTTTCTTTTATCTTTTTCCCTTTTTGATGGGTGCAATCTTTGATTATGTGGCCTTTATTCAGAAATAAGAAACCAGAAGTTTTATAGATTTCCCAACGAAGAAGAAAACAAAAAGAAGACGGCTCAATTGAATCAGATCTGAGGAATGTCCTTCAAGATGCCGTTGATGCAGGTTTGACTGTGAGAAAAGCAGGATCTAAGCTATTATTATTAGGGAAGAAGAGAATCAGTAATGATGGCTTCTGATGTCCTTACAAGTGAGAAGAATTATGCTGGCTAGTCCATACATTGTACAAATGGATGACAGACAATTTGCACTGTAGGAGGATTTTCTGAAGAAAATATGTACTTCAGAAGGAAT
>JARHVA010003454.1:1810000-1957500 GCA_037957365.1 Torreya grandis | reverse complement strand
AAATTATTCTAAGGTAAATAAGGTAGTGTGAGGATATTAATAATTAGTTGGTGAAACAAAAACTTGGTGGTATAAAAAAAATATTGAAATGAATTTGGATTCTACTACTACCATGCAGGAGAAACTCATGACTCTTTTCAGATCACAGTGGTTACCTCAACTTTATTTCGATCAGAAGTGGACAAATTTTTAAAACTTGAGGCAAGAAGACTTGACAAAGAATTTGAAATATGTTATGTAATACTATAGAAATGAGCATGTATGTATCATGATATTATTTATGGTCCTAAAACCATAAATTGGTTGTGAGGTGGATGTGCATAGACCATCCATTATGGATTAGGGGTTTGAAAAAGTTGTAAATTAATAATATAAGTTGAAATCACTTGAATGGGTTAGAGAGAAGTATAATAAAAAGTTTGGTAGTTCCAAGACAAATTTAAAGAGTAAGAACTAGAAACAAAGTGTAAATTCCAATAATTGGTTGAAAAATCAAAACACAAGGTTTGGTAATACTTTTTAAGAACAAGAAACCATGTGGTAATTTCAAAGAAAATTTTGAGGGTACAAATTAGTATAAAAGGAAGGGACCTCTAGGAGGATGGTTTAATTTTTGGGGAGATCATTACGCCAAATATTATCCTTGGTGGAAGATAGATGTCATGAACAAGAACACATATTCTTTTTCACAACAAATAAATTTCTAATTATGTAAGCATGTAATAGTTGATAATAGGAAAACTAAAATTTGAATCTCTCCCATTAAAGAATAAGGTACTCTTTTTGGTCATCCAATTACTTTTTTGATTGATATCAAAGATACTGAATGCATTATCTCTCCTAAAATGTTGAGTAAATTATTTAGGGAAGCTATTTTTATGGAAAATACATGGTTAGTACAATATGGGAATGAGTCCAAAGTCAGGGTTGATATATGTCTCATACATGATAAAATCTAGTTGCTATAATTTACCATAGTTTTATATTTTTATAAAACACTAATAGGGTCATATGATGTGATCCTAAGAGTGAATTATCTTGCTGGGCATAAAGCCAAAGTGGATTGCTTCCTTTAAAAGGTTGAATATTTGGATGATTTGGGAAACCAAACCCAAATCCAAAGAGGTCAAAGGGAATTTAAGATCAGGAAAATTTCTATCATTTATTTAAAGAGGGATCAATGTAAGGACTGTTAAACATTCATTATCAAAATGGATGAAGTTACAAAACCCAAGGAACCCACCTTGGAAGATTATTCCTTTATACAAGAATTTTAGGATGTTTATCCAGATGAGTTACTAGGGTTACCTCCAAAATGGGAATTTGATTTCATAATTGATATCATTTTAGGGTTATTACTTCAATCTAAGGTACCCTAAAGGATTAAAAAATGGATCTAATTGAGTTAAAGGCACAACTTCATGAAATGTTGGCTAAAGGTTTGATTTAGACAAGTTTTTCACCATAAAGTGCACCTATTATTTTCATCAAGAAAAAAGATGGAACCTTTCATTTTTGAAATGGTTACCACATGCTTAATAAAGTGACAATAAAAAATATGTATCCATTACCTCACATTGATGATATTTTCAATAAAATATGTGGTGATACAATCCTTTTGATGATTTATATTCAAGAAGGATATCAGTTGAGGATTCAAGATGACAATATTCTTAAAATAACTTTTAGAACTCACAATGGGAACTGTGATTTAACAATGCTACCTTTTAGGTTAATGAATGCACCAACAACATTCATGAACCTAATGAATAGTTTTTTAATGGAATATATTGATAAATATTTTTTAGTACTTTTAGATAACATCCTCATCTATTATAAAAATGAGTAAGAACATATTGATCACTTGTAGTTATTTTTCCAACGTTTGTAGAAACACAAGCTATATGGTAATTTATCCAAGTGTGCTTTCTTTTAAAAGAGAGTATAGTACTTGGGACACATAATCTCTACTAAGAAAATTTCAGCAAATCTAAATAAGATTAGGGCCATCATGGATTGGTCAAAACCTAAAAACATGCATGAGGTGCATAGTTTCATGGGATTACTAGCATAATATAATAAGTTTGTATTAAACTTTTCCAAGATAGCTAACCCAATCATATCTCTTCACCAAAAGGAGAAACATTTTATTTGGTCAAATAAGTGTGAAACAACCTTTGAAGTTTTAAAATAGAGGCTTACTTATAACCAATTTTATGTATGCTTTAATTTAGGGTTTAGGAGGTGTGCTCATGCATGATGGTTTAGTTGTGGCCTATGAATCTATAAAAAAATAAACTTTATGAGGCAAATTACACTCCTCATGATCTGGAACTAAATGTTGTAGTTCATGGCTTGTAATTTTGGAATCATTACTTTTTAGGTAAACTCTTTGAACTTAATGCTGATAATTTGGGTACAGTCAACCTAACCTTAATTCTCATTAGAGGTGATGGTTAGATTTTCTATTAAATTATGGTTTTGATATCAACTACATTAACGGAAAGGAAAAAAGAGTAGAAGATGCCCTTAACCATAAAATATACATTGTAACTTTGGCTATAATTAAGAACATCTTCTAAGATCTGGTATTAAAATTCTTACTTGGTGATTATTTCAATGAGTAAGTTAAAAAATATTTAGCTAAAAACTCACAAGATCATAGATATCAAGATTTTTAATTAGGTAATGATGGAGTTTCAAGTTATGAAAGTAGGATTTATGTGCCTAATAAAGATAATTTAAGGAATATTATGTTAAAGGAATTGTGCAATGCTCCATATTCAAGGAATGTTGGAGTGACTAAACTAGTATCAAAGTTAAAACCTTGATATTTATAGAAATGGATTAGTAAGGATATTGCTAATTTCATCTCTAGATACTTAAAGTGTTAGTGAGTCAAGGATGATGATGCAAAAAAAATAAGCCAACCTTCTAGAGGCCATAACTTTTGACCCATAACTCTATTTAATCTCTTGCACGTGCCAAAACAACTGTATCAAAAAGTTTGATTTTGCCCTAAGGGGATTTATCCCCTTAGATTTGATTTCAATATTTTTTAGAGTCCAAATGTGATCATATAAGGCTCCAAAATTAATTTTTAATTATTTTTGAAGGAATTTTCTATTTTTAGAAATTATATATTTTTAGGACCAAATATCAACTTTAGTTGAATTTCATCCCATAGGCTAATTTTAGCATTTAGGATATTTATGGATTTTTTTAGAGCCACACACTTGATTGCAAGACTTGCTAAAAATAGACATTTTTTTAGATTTGAGTTTTTTTTTTTTTTTTTTTTAAATTTTGCATGTAAACTCTAATTTGTAAGTTTAGTTTAGAGCCTCTAATTTTTAGATAATGAATTGTATTTGTCTTGTTATTTTTTTATTTCATTATCTACTATGAGATCAAGTTCAAATATTAGAGGATTAAATAATGGTGAGAGGATGAAGAGGTGTTTCACAGATGAAACAGACTATACAAGAGCTATAAAGGCAAGTTCAACAATTAACATAGATTATCCCCAATCACCAGAGAAGACAAGGTGGTGATGAGGAAGACATAGATCATGATGAAGAAGTTCAATAAGAAGAATAATAACAATAATAGACACCATTGATATAAGAGAAGATGGTTTGAGCTTTAGAAGGAAGACATGAAGAAATCAAGGTTGATGTTTTAGATTATGGATGTAGTTTAAAACTAAAGGAGTTGATAGATTGGATGAATAACATGGAGAAGTTCTTCAAGTGGAAGACTATGAGAGAAGACAAGAAGGTAAAGTTTTAATGCACAAAATTAAAAGGTTATGCAATGATTTGTTGGGATCACTTACAGAAAGAGAGATAGAGGAAAGATAAAGAGAAGATTAATTAATGAAAAAAGATGGAAAAGAAGCTGAGGGAGAAATTTCTTACTTTGGATTATGCACAAACCCTATGTAGAAGATTTTAGATTTTAAGGAAAAAGGATCATAGTATACAAGAGTATACAGATGAATTTTATAAGGTTTTCATATGAGTGGAGCATGATGAAATAGAAGAGTAGATGGATACAAGGTATGTAAATGGTTAGAAATTTTCTATTCAAGATGAATTAAGCATGCATAGAATATTTAACATGGGGGAGGATTATCAATTAGCTTTGAAGGTAGAAGAAAAAAAATAGATAAAATTTTATAAGGACATCTCCTGGTCTAAAAAGAGGTGGATCTCCTATACTTAGGGGATAAGATGGGTTTAACACCACCAGAGGTGGCTTTAATGCTAATAAAGGTAAATCATCATGTGGTGCAGAAAGGCAAGATAATAATAGGTAAGGGTTTCAATACCAACAAAGAGGAAAATGATTTAAGAAAGGATGAGGTTATGGTGGTGCTATAGGATGGTTTTTAAATTAGCATATATCTTATGTCTATTATAAATGTGGAGAATAAGGGCACATAGTGTTTGATTGTCTAAACTATCAAGATCAAGAAAGGAGGTAAGAAGATCACCCAAGAGTAAATCTAGTTGAGGATGAAATAGAAGAGTAGAATATTGAAGTTGTACCAATATATGTTGGAGAGAATCTCATGATGAGAAGAACCATGATCGCTCCAAGGAAGGATCAAGTGAAGAATAAAGAAGGTGGTGATGCATGGTTTTAATCAAATATTTTTTGAACAAGATGTACTTTGGGTGGAAAGGTGTGTAAATTAATTATAGATGGTGGTAGTTGTGAAAATATGGTTACTAAAGAAATGATTTAGAAATTAAATCTGCAATGTGAAAAGCATCCTAATCCTTGTTGAATTTCATGGTTTAAGAAAGGGAATGAAGTTATAGTAGATAAAATGTTCTTAATCAAGTTTTTTATAGGAAAGAGTTATAATGATGAAATATGGTGTGATACTATTTTGATGGATGCATGTCATGTGTTATTGGAAACACTGTGGCAATTTGATAGGAAAGTAATTCATGATGGAGAAAATAAAATGTACACTTTTTGGAAAGGTGGTACAAAGGTAGTTTTGTTGCCTCTTAAAGAGGAAGAGAAGATAGAAATCATGCTCTCTACTAAAGAATTTATCCAAGATATGAAGGTAGCAGGTTGTTATGCATTAACAACAAATAATGAAGAAAGAAAAATGGTGCCAATACCAATAAAAGTAGCAAGAGTGTTGAAATAATACACAAATGTTATGCCTAATGAGTTACCAAATGGTTTATCATCGAAGAGAGATATAAAAAATCACATTGATTTAATTTTAGGATCATCTCTATCCAATCAAGTAGCTTATAGGATGAGTCTAAAAGAACACGCATAATTAAATAAATAGGTTACTAAATTGCTAAGGAAGAAGGTGATAAGGGAGAGTTTGATTCCTTGTGCAACACCAGCTTTGCTAACTCCAAAGAAAGATGGAAAAAGGAGAATGTGTATGGATAGTAGAGTAATTAATAAAATTATAATAAAGTATAGGTTTCCTATACCTCGTTTAGATGATATGATGGATGTGCTTGTAGGAGAAAAATATTTTACCAAGATTGACCTAAGGAGTGGTTATTATCAGATTTGAATTCATGAGGGAGATGAGTGGAAAATTGCATTCAATACTAGGGATGGCTTATATGAGTGGATGGGGATGCCATTCAGATTATCTAATGCACCTATCATATTTATGAGGGTGATGAATATAGTACTATGAGAATATATTGGTAAGTTTGTGGTTGTTTATTTTGATGATATTTTGATATTCAATAAGATTAAAGAAGAACACTTACAATATTTGAGAATGGTAATGGATTTGTTAAAAAATGCTAAGTTGTATGCAAATTTGAAGTATAAGTTTATGAAGAATAGTTTGTTATTTTTGGGATTTGTAGTTTTAGTAGATGGTGTGAAAATGGATAAAGAAAAATAAAGGAAATTATTGAATGGCCTATTCCAAAAATAATTACAAAGGTAAGAAGTTTCCATGGTTTAGCAAATTTATAAAAAAAAAAAAAAAAAAAAAAAAAAAATAGTAGTATTGTGGCACCAATAACAAATTACATGAGAGGAAAGGAATTTACATGGACTAGAACAACCATAGAAAGATTTGAATTTTTGAAGAATAAAATTATAGAAAGACCAATTTTAGAATTATTAGATTTTAACAAAATGTTTTAGGTTTATTTTGATGCTTCATTTGTGGGAATCGGTGTTGTGCTAAGTCAAAAAGGAAAGCCAATAGCATATTTTAGTGATAATTTGAATGTGGTAAGAATAAAGTATTCTACTTATGATGCTGAATTTTATACAATTGTACATGCATTAAGACATTGGAGGCATTATATGGTGCCTAAGTAATTTATACTATTTACAGATCATGAGGATTTGAAGTATGTGAATACACAAAAGAAGTTGAATAGTAGACATGCAAAGTGGGTTTCTTTCTTGTAGGGGTATACTTTTATGTTGAAACATAAATCAGGAAAATAGAATTAGGTATTTGATGCATTGAACATAAGAGTAGTGTTATTAACTACCATGGTGAGTGAAGTAGTTGGATTTGAAGCTATTAAAGAATTATATAATATTGATCCATATTTTAGAAAGATAGTTGAGTAGTGCAAGAATACATTAACTGGTAGGACAAATACTATTCATGATGAGTATCTTATATAGGAAAGTTATCTCTTTAAAAGGAAATAATTATCCATTCCATTTGGGTCTCTACGAGATAATATAGTAAGATAATTACATAGTGGCAGTTTGACTAGACATTTTGGTAAGACATAAACAATAGCTTTGGTGGAGGAAGAGTATTTTTGGCCAAATATTAAGAGGGATGTGACAAATTATGTTTCAAGATGTATAATATTTCAAGTGGCTAAGGGACATGCACAAAATACTAGACTATACATGCCATTATTGGTTCCAAGAGGGACATGGATAGATTTGAGTATAGACTTTGTATTGGGATTACCAAACACATAGAGAGGTAATGATTCAATTTTTGTTGTTGTAGATATATTTTCTAAATTAGTTCATTTCATTTCATTTAATAAAAATAATTATTCCACTAGAGTTGAAAAATTATTTTTTATGGATATTTTGACATTGCATGGTATTCCCAAAACTATTACTTTAGATAGGGACACAAGATTTCTAAGTCTTTTTCAGAGGACTTTATGGAAGAATATGGGTATTAATCTATAATTCAATAGTTCATATCACCCACAAATATATGGACAAATAGAATTTATGAATAGGAGCTTGAGAAATTTATTGAGATGCATAGTGGGAGAGAAGCCAAAGCAATGGGACTTGGCTTTACCACTAGCTGAGTTTGCATATAATAGTTTAGCAAATAGATCAATAGAAAATTCACCTTTTAAAATTATTTAGGGGAAAAATCCTATGATTATTTTATATTTGGTATAATTTCTAATTTTAGATCGAATTATTGATGATGCAAAAGTGTTTGCATAGCATATGCAGTAGTTGCAAGGAGTAAGAAAAAAGATGTAAGAAAATAATGAGAAATATAAAGCAGTACCAAATGTTAGAAGAATATCCAAGGAATTTTAAGAGGGAGAGTTTTTAATGGTTTACTTGAGAAAAGATAGACTTCCAAGAGGCACATACAATAAGTTGAAGTATAAGAAAAATGGGCCATGTAGAATTGTGAAGAAAATCAATGATAATGAATATGATGTGAGTTTATCATAGAATTTTGATATATCTCCAATATTTTATATTTTATATTTATATTAATTTCATGGCTAATATGGTGAAGATGATGAATATGAAGAAGTAAATTGGAAGCAACAAGTTTCAAAGAAGAAGAAAGAAAAAATAGTGCAAGTTTTGGATATGAAGACAGTGAGCACAAGGCAAGGGGATTATAATAGGTATTTGGTGCAATGGAAAGGACTCAAGAAAAAATATAACTCTTGGATTATAGAATGGGAGCTAAATAAGATTAATAAATATAAATGGCAGTAATATAATTAGGCCAACTTGTAGGAGTTGAGTTATTTTCAACTAAAGGAGAATGATGCAGAAAAAATAGGCCAACCTTCCAGAGGCCATAACTTTTGACCTGTAACTCTGTTTGAGTTATTCCATGTGCCAAACCAATCGTATCAAAAATTTAAATTCTAACTTAAAGGGATATATCCCCTTATATTTGATTTTTATAGTTTTTGGAGGCCAAATGTGATCATCTGAGGGTCTGAAATTAATGTTTAATATTTTTTTTAGGATTTTTTTATTTTTATAAATTGTAATTTTTAGAATCAGATGTCAACTTTAGTTGAATTTTATCGCATAGGATAATTTTAGCATTTAGGATATTTAGGGAAATTTTTAGATCCACATGCGCTTGCATGTAAAATTATTATAAATAGAGGCTGCTAAAAATAGAATTTTTTTTAGAATTTAGTTTTTTTAAATTTTGCATGTAAACTCTAATTTCTGAGTTGAGGCTTATTTAATCATGGTTTGGATTTATAATTATTTGAATTCATTCAAAATGAATCAATAAAATTTATTGTTTGAAATCTTGGCCTATTGGTAATTTTATTTGTCTTGTTAGTTTTTGGTTTCATTAGATGAACATGTGCATCCATTTGAGTTGTTATACACACATTTTGTGCCTAATGGAAATGGCAAGTGATCAATGGATTTTGTCTAAGGTTTTCCAATGTCTAGAAATTGTCATGATGTGATATAGGTAGTTTTGGATAAACTAACCAAGGTATCTCATTTTATTCCTTATAATATAATTGATGATGCAACTATACTTGATAAGAGGTTTGTGAAAGAAATTTATAGATTATATGGGTTTCTTGAAAATATTATTTTGGATAAGGACCCTAAGATGACTTCCATATTTTGGAAAACTTTAAATTTAACATTGAAAACTCAATTGAATTTTATACAACTTACCATCTAAAAATGAATGGGCAAACATAAAAGATAAATCATATATTGGAATATTTGTTGAGAATATATTGCATGGACTAGAAATACAAGTTGGAAGAATACCTACCTTTGGTTAAGTTTGATTACAAAAAATCATACCAATAAACTATTAAAATGTCTTATTTTAAGGCATTATATGGTAGGAGATGAAAAACACCAATTATTTTAGATACGCTGGAAGATAGAGTAGTTTTTGGACCAAACAAGCTTGCTAAAATGGAAGAAAAAGTGAAATTAATAAGGTAGACATTGGCTAAAGCCAATGATAGATATAAAATCAAGTGTCATCAGGATGATGACTGATTTTAGGGGGGAGGATCTTACATTTATTTTTACCTATGTATTTTTAAATCATTTAACAGTGGATTGTGTGTTGATTATTGGTAGATTTTATGTTTATTTTGAACTATATTTACATATACTATTTCATTGACAAATGTATTATTTTTGATAGCTATTACATTATGTTTATGATCATGATTTTTATAGACTTATTACATTTGGTAGTTTTTATAGTTATATGTTACTTTGTTATCATGATGTAAGTTAAATACTTATTTGTTTGATGAGTTAGATGTAGGATATTTCCTCCCTCATTAAAAATGTAGAGGGAGAGTATCATCAATGAGGGGAGAACATATATCTACATTGGGGTTAAAGAGAAGGAAATAAGGAACCCACGCACACCACTTATGTCTCCTAAATGAATGTTTTCTTATTATTTCCAACTATGTGATTTATTGAACATGTTATATGAGTTTCATAATGTTTGATGTTGCTTTTCATAGATGTCTTTGGTGATGTATGTTTGCATTCACCTTTGTGATATTTTTTTGTATGTTGTCATTGGGATTGGTTGAATTGTCATAAATAATTAATTTGACCTTTTTCTTTATTTGGTATATGGACTAATATTGTCGGTTTATGTTTTCATTAAAAACCATCATTTAGATTAAAATTTGTTAACTGCGAGACTTCTTTATGCATATTGAGAATATATAGGGTTTCAGGTATTAAAAGGACTTAAGTGCTTAGTTTATTAAATGCATGATTTTGTTGTGACTTACCACTTGGGGATCTTATAAGAGAAAGGGATAATTAGTGTAAAATACCCCCTCCATCTAAGGTAAATGGTTGAGTGTTATTTAAAATCCTTGTTATGATACAAGACTTTAGGTTTGAATGAAGTCTAAATTTGATTGGAAGCATCGACTTATCTTAATGATTGAATTATTTAAGAAAAGGGAAAAGGGCCTAGAATTAGGTTATGGTTATCATTTTTCATGAGAGTTGACCTCATATTGAGGGGGATAATGGATTGCTCACTGAGATCACATATAAAAAATAAATAAATACAAGTGGAATGTAAGTAGTGGAGTGATACATTTCTATAAGATGGTTGCATGGGTTCAATTCTAAAGAAAATGGAGGTATTGTGAAGTCACACTGGACATGCATAATTTGGGGAAGATAATAAGTAGAATAAGGAGGAAAAAGAAGAGATACCTATTTTATTTTCTTATTGAATGATAAAAGGAAAAGAAGGAATCATTATAGTAGGCTTGAGGGAAAGACTTGAAAACTTATAGGTTGGTTCTTTCTCTTGATTGTATTTTTTAAGATTAAACGAATAGGGTTTTGATATGGGTAATTATTTATTGTTTGTTTGAATAAATGTTTATCTTCTACCCTAGTTTTTTTAGGTCAATAGACCTAAGGAAAGAGTGAAACTCTATCCTTAGGCCTATAATTTTAAGAATTGGACTATGATAGGCAATGAATGGGTCTGTGTTATTATTTTATGAATTAAAAACTCTCAAGCTAGTTATAGGGGTCTAGTCGTGTTAGATTCAAGGTATAGATACATGCATATTTATTCTTGGGCCATAAAACCAAACCTAATTTCCATTGAAATTGTTTGGGATCAAAACTATATAAAGGCTCAAATATATTATATATATATATTTTGAGTTTATTATGAATATCTTCGACCCTTAGTTGAACAATAAGGGTTAGAATGAGATTATGGTAAATACAATAGTAGTTAATGGAAAATAAATCCATTTAGTTTACATGTATGAGTGTTTGAATCTATTTTTTTTGAAACTATATGTATACATTTTATATAAATGTATGTAGGTATGTATATAGATCATTTATCCTCTTGCATTAAAATTGGTAAAGATTAGAACACTATTTTGAAGATAGCATAGCTATATGAGATTCTTTTAATAATAAAATTTGGTAGAATGCTTAATTTATAGTTGTATGTTAAGTTTGAAATTGTATTTATTAATCTAAAAAATTAGTTGTAGCTTTTTTTTGGCTATATACTAGAGAAATACATTTAATTGAGAATAAAAGTAAATATTTGTAGAAAACCTGAACTTGGAAATGAAAATACATTAGTATGAAGATGTGTATTTGTAAAGTTGTGAAGGAGAGAAAGATAATAACTATTTATTTTTTTAATGTTTGGATTTGATTCAACACGTGTCTTCCTAAATGTAAACTAAACTAAATAGGTAGCTACCAATTTTGAACTCATGAGTATCAATACAAGTTAGAGGATGCACTTGTGGATTTAAAATTTGACCTATTTCTTAGTCTATATAACTTGTCATATATTTGTGTTTAAGATATATTTTGGAATTAATGGTAAAACTCAGTTATTATATGGAGGAAATAATACATCTCAAATGTATCCTTCATATGATAGCCTTATGTGTTCATATTTGTTAAGTTGAGTGGGTTATATGAAATAGTTGGAATAGTTCTATTAGATAGTAAGGCAAATATGAAATATATTTAAGCAAAATAGATTAAGTCGGTATAAGAGTTTAGTTTAAATTTATCATGATTGCAAAGGATTCTATTGAATGGATAGCATGGGATTTCATGTGAGCTATATATTAACATCAACTGTGCATTTGACATTAGTACATTATGACATGTGGATATAAAAGCATTAATTAATGTGATTTTGTTACATGATCTTGATTTAATGACTAGTTACATCATTATTATTGCAAGATCATAATATGGTCCACTCTTGAATCTTTTTAAATAGACTATAATGGACATAATAATCGGTTTAGCATATATTAGTTATATTTATTTATTTTATAATAAAATGGTATGTTGAATTTTAGGCATAAACTAACTTGATTTTTTTATATAGTCTTGATCTCTTAAGTGGATACATCTTTTAGTGTTACAAATTATAAGATGGGTTTTCTCTTAAAATCCTTTTAGTGGACTGTATGTAATTTACTATTGACTATTAATTAACACTAGACACACCTATTAAAATATAATTATATGTTGAGGTAAAAATCATAGAACAACTTGATTCTTGTTCTAGCTTATTAAACATATCTATATGGGGTTAAAAAGGATTCTTGGTTGTGATTATCTATATCTTCATTGTGCATAGTATTTTGTTACTCTGCTTTTGAATTTATATTTATAGACTATGGTTGGATAATAGGAGGTACATATATGAGTATGCTAGTTGGTAACTCATATATATGTACCCCCTAGTATCACTATTGGCATAATTCAGTAGTAGAAATTACTATGTGAGGTAAAATGACGTAGATTATTAAATCTGAATTCTATAATAAAACTTTGACCAAAGTAATGTTATAGTTAAGACAGTGTCATTTTATTGTACTTATAGTTTACATGTATTGCTTATATCATTTAGATAAAGGAATGGATTCCATGTTTTTTTTATTGTTGCATGTGATTATGTTAGTACACACATGGGTTCTATTTGTTTTTCGATATCCACATTATTATTATATGACAATTTATGAAGGGTAGGGCCACTCCCATAAGGGAGGTGTATGGGAGACTGTTGGTCTATGGCTAGAGGTAAATCACTCAGATGATGATTTCCCTCTATTAGTTTATTCAACTAGATATAATAATGGTCAGGCTATGTAATGGATCATAGAGCTGCTATTTCTAACTCATTTTATTATTTTGTGCTTATGATATGTATATATGACATCACACATTATTATACTATATTTTAGATGTATATTCAACACATCAATGGCTTCATATTTATATAATATTCTAAAAGTGAAAAAAATAGAGGTTATAATTGTATTTATGACTGAATCTAGGATTTTATCCATATTTGTAGTACTTGGTTTACCTTATTGCATAGATGATTATTTTTTTAGATTATTGATTTGTTTAATGCTTGAGTACTAAATGAGTTTTATTTTGCTAGTGGACTGATGTGATTCATGCATCTATTGATTGAGGTTCATTTAGTTGTCAAGTATTAAATTAAAAGTTGTAATTAATCTTAGCAATAAGGTTTATACAATAAAAATAAAAATTTAGTGGCCAGTAGGGTCTAACATGTGATCCTATCCATTTACCTTTTAAGTTGATAATTTCTATAGTGAAACAATCTAGAGTCTAATCAGATTGGTTATAAATCATAAAACCACCTGTATATTTAGTAATCAATCAATTTTAGACTAAGTACATATTTTCAATTTTGTAATCTATTATTAATATATTACTTTCATATTTTTACATTACTTTAATTTATTTTATAATATTTTATATTAGTTTCAATAGTTTATTTCTAATGTAATTGATTAATACCATATAGTTATAGGATAGACATTTTGGTGAACCTACATATTATAGAACATTATCAAACCCTAGCTCATTGCCATTGTTTTTCTATTATATTTGAGTCATTTCATATTTTATTTTAAAAAAAATTAAGTATTATTTTTTTATACAAAAGTTGACAACCCCCTATTTTCATCCAAAATTTGATTTAATTTCTCAAAAATTATAGTTTACTATTTTTAGTAAGTGTTTACATAAATATAAACAAACAAATCATTTCTACAAATTAATATATGAATTATGTAAATTCAATCATTTTTTGCAAATATCCCTTTTATATTTCATAAACAGCTAACATATCTGATTTATTTACAAATTTATCATTGTGCCTATTCTAGGGTTTCTTCATGATTAGCTCCAAATCATATAAGTTTATCTAATTCGTAACTAGTTCAAAAGATCTTGCTTTGAAAATTTTCTAGGGGTTATGTTTGTTTATACAACTACAATTAAAACCCTCTTTTTTGGCACAAAATTGTATTTATTATCTTGAAATTTTAAATTACTATTTTTTGTAAGTGTTAGATTAAGTAGAAAACATTTTTACTTTTTCAACTGAATTTATGGGTTGTGTAAACTAACTGTGTTTCTACAATAACCAATTTCAAGTTTTTAAAATATTGCATATATCTCTTAAATTTTATATTTATTATTGTGTAATAGTATATTAATTTTAATTGGTTTTTTTAATGTGGTCTAGGGTTTTAGTTAAAATTATTATTTTTCTAAAATTATAAATTTATGATCCCTACACAAAAATATTTTTATTTATTTTTCATTGCTTTTTCTTGTTTTAAAAAGTATGTTTGGGTAGTTTTAAAGCTACTTATCTATTGTCATGAACGGATACACAATGTTTTATTTACATACATCACAGCATGAGGGGGTTTACTCCAATAATCATAGCCATAACACATAGCTAAACATGGGATTTATTTTCTATGTGACGTAAGGTATATAAAAAAGGCCTAAAAATCTTTTTATTTATTTGATTTTTTTTTCAACTAAGAGGAATGTAACATAGAGGGAAGTTACTCTCAACTTACCTTCAAAATTGGGGTTAGTGGGGTAGAGGAATGGTTATACCTATTTATTAAGTGATTTGAAATATTGGACCAACACTAATTGGTATATATATGAGGAGGTGGAGGCTAGTTAAAACTTTCCTTTGATTCTTGTCTTGTAAGGTTTACACATCCAAATTGGTACACGTGCATTTTGTCAAGAAAATTATGCACAATCTTCAGAGATTCAAATTGAATTTTTTAACACAATGGAATTCAATAAAAAATCATGCAACAATCTGGCTTAATGAACACTATAACACATGGAGAAACCAATTCAATACATCTATATATCTACACATAGACCTCTACATTTGAATGGTAGTCCATAATCACCTATAAACTCATAAAATCTAATAATATAGATCTGAGTCTACTTTTTGTCTCTTTTTCAAATTACCAATTGACCCTCCAAATTGAATGTTAATTTTCTTGTATAGGTGAATTTAAATGATCAATATGCATTCCCCAATGTTACAATGTCTTCTCCCAACACCTCATCTTTAACTTAGGAATTAACAAGTTCCAAATAGTTCAATGAAATGATAAAACCTGTCTCTACCTACACAACTAGTTTAAATTTGGTATTTCCACTAAGAAAATATATTAAAACATGTGTTATTATATTACCATGACCCTGTCAAATTTATGGAGTCACTTTATAACTAAAAGGACCAAATTAGGTTTCACTACATACATTTGTTCATGCTCTAGACCCTATTGGGTCTCTTTGTGGCACTAATTCTTATAAAATGAGATGAGACCCAATCAAGTCTTAACATATACATATAATTGAGGAATGAGCCTATTAATGACAAGACCCATTCAAGATTAAATATCTAGATACATATGTATGAGATCTTGACCAACCTATAATAATATTTTAGGGATGAATATCTACTTTATATTATCATACACCACACAATATTCTCATGACTCACTCAAGGAATGCATTCCTATTTAACACAATTGGAAATTCTAAAAGAAGTCCTTACCTCATCAAGTTTGTAGTCTCAAAAAATATTGAATAGAACATGAAATTAAACAAATATTGGGCATAGACCCATGTTACCTTTTTTTCCTTCAAACTAAACAAACTCTTGAAGCCTACCATCCACATTAAGATCAGAAGATTCATTTTTTATAACACTATCAATGAAAAATGAATCTCACATGACCAAATCAGTCAACAAAGTTCTGATTATAAAGTTAATGTTGATATAATAACCTTTAATACCCAAATGAAACTTGAAATATTGAATGATATGCTTATATAAACATAGTCCAATAAGAATTATTATTATGAGTAACACAATTTTATTCTTCTATAAGCATGACTGATCAAAACAGATAAATGGTTTTGAATAACATAGAAGGATTGCAAATTTTTCCATGTGAATTATATATATATATATATATATATATATATATATATATATATATATATATATATATATATATATATATATATCATTGCATACTGAAGTAATTTGGTATTTGAAGATTGAGAGGTAAAGCAATGAATACTCTTAATTGGAGTTGATGATCTGATTATTATTGTAATAATAGATGAGATAATGAAACATAAAATGATGAGTTCAAGAGATGGTGCCATCACAGACTCCAACACACTAACACATTGTTGTGCCCTGACACACACACACACACACACACACACACACACACACACACACCCAATTTTAAAATTCAAATAGGTACACAATATTTTTTGAATATCCTTATTTAAGGTCCTATAAGCCTTAGACATACATGACATTGAATTGAAATTGTATAAGTCTAAGGTTGTCTTCAAATTCTGAAGTTATAGAGTTCCAAAATTATGAAAATTAAAGATTAAACATTAATTTTAGTTCATTTTAAACTTTTTATTTTCATAATTGATTTTATTACTAAAAAAACTAATGTGTCTTCACTTAGTGTTTCTATGATAGCTTATATGTTCATGACTATTGATAAGGACTTAAAAATTATTCACATTCAAGACCTACCTTTATTATTTAGGATCAGGATAGGTGGAATTATTACGTTACTCATATCCCTTGGGCATTCTCAAAAATATATATGTTTTCAAAGTTTCCAAGCTTAAAAATCTTGACATATGGCATTACTACATTTCTCAAAATTGATCATAGTTTAGCAAAGTTTCATACTCTATCAATAGCTAGGTCACTTTAGGAAATCCATGCAGTAAAACCATGTTTAACTAGATAAAATTTTGATCAAAAGAAAATTATGATACTTTAAAGTTTCCAAACCTCGAGAACATGCCATGCAATGAAATCACGTTAATTTGAATGATGAAAGTTCAAATAAAATTTAATCATCTAATGGTTCTGAGTTCTTGTAGTTC
This sequence comes from Torreya grandis, assembly GCA_037957365.1. Taxonomy (NCBI): domain Eukaryota; kingdom Viridiplantae; phylum Streptophyta; class Pinopsida; order Cupressales; family Taxaceae; genus Torreya; species Torreya grandis. The sequence continues at coordinate 1,940,442 of JARHVA010003454.1, read as the reverse complement.
TGAGAGAATGAAAAGTGGCACAATTATATTAACCTAGAACATGGAAGGATTAAATAAATTATAATGGCCTTGATTACCTACAGTCTAATATCCCAAAGGATCTAAGGTCTATGATCTTGACATCTAGCACAATTTCATTAGAGTGAAAAGCTTAGAATCAAGTTAATGGCTTAATGGTCAAGAGGTTCTAAGGTTCTGAGTTCCCATAGTTTAAAAATCATGACATGTGACAATATAAAATTACTAGGAACCTTTGTAAATATGTACATAGTTTATATGTTTAAACAACTGAGGCCCTAAGACTGCTTCACATGGCTCAATTATCTTAACACACAACCATGGAGCATATACAAAAAGATCATGAGTCTAAAGACTTGGGTAAGTGAAAAGAAGAAAGGTGTCATGATTGATCATATACATGGCCAAAATATGAATAAATAAGTCTTAAATTGAAACATAAACTGGTGAGTGATAAATATACACTTGTCTTAAATGAAGTGACCATACAAATAAAGTTAATGAAAAGTTGTGATATGGAAAGCACAAACCCACCAAAGATGACTGACACGTTGAAATTTAAAATGATAACAAAATAAAAATCCATTATTTTTATTGAATTTTCACTAATTTAGTATCCAAGGCATATAGTTTGGGTAATTTATGAAAAAATTAAGCAAATGAATGTACTTCAAAATTAATCTTCGAGTGAATATTGTAATTTCACACTCTTACGTGACCAAAATCCCTAGTTTTTCCAATAAATTTATGAAGAGTTTTTAGATAGTTTCACAAAGGAATTACACAATTAATATTAATGAGCTCTCTTATCCAAAATCATCATGAGTCTAGGCTCATTCAGTATATTACATTGTTGGACATACTAAGTGTATAGACATAATGTTTCAAAAGAGTGCCCTGGATTTTAATTTTTCATATTATTTGGCCCTCTATAATGAAGTGGATTCTATGACACCATACTCATTGATGGATTTAATATCTCAAGAAGATAAATAGTACATTGACAACCTAATTTCAATAAATACCATGGGACTTCATCAAGTGATGGTAAAGCAAAAGGCAATGTCTTTTGTTGATTTGATTCATGATTTGTTTTTCAATGGTGGTTGTTTTGGGGGCTATTTTCATGGTAAGAAAGAGAATAATGCAATTTAATATATTTATAGAAGTGAATTTGAGAAGTACATTAGGATCCCAATGCCTGAGGTTGTTTATAACTAATTCTTGACTAATGTATGGCTCGATCACAACACTATAGAAGGGAACATAAAATAATGACTAGTGAAAGGCTAGAGATTGAATCCTAAGGGGGCACTTTAGTCTAAAAACAATATTAAATTTAGGCATGGTATTAGAATATCCTAGGACATTTTGAACATAATAAATGGATTTGCTAGCATATCTTATGTACAAGTGAAATGGGTCCTATTACTAGACATTATCCTCACTTATGATAAAATGATGGCCCTAGGAAAGGTAATCAATGTCAGGATAAAGTCTAAAATGTATAAACATGAATAAAGGAATGCAGATGAAAAATATTATATGATTCCATACCTACTCGATGTAGTATTGGGATGTTCTAAAGTACCCATGAGTAATATTGGTAGCCATCAATAAAATATGTGGATAACAGAATATGTGAATATTATTATTTTATGTTTATCTACAAATATAATAATGAAACCATGAGTATTTTTGAGGAAATCTATCCTCAAGTTTATCAAGTTGTCCATGGAACTTAGATGCCTAGATATCTGATAATTTGAAAATAAGTATTTTCAAAATATGGGATTATTGGTACTATCCATGTTATACCATAATCTAAATTATAGGAATAAGGTCATCTCTTATGTTCATACAATGCCATGTTCTAGACAAGCTTGTAAAGTAGGAGGTGGCCCACTAACTATAAAATAGTATATATGAAAAACTTAGCCTTAAACATTAGGCCTATCACTATAAGCCGCATATGCACATCAAACAACTCCAATTTGTGGTGAGGGTTTTGTTGGTGTTCTAGATTTGCACCCTAGCTGAGTAAGGGGATTGTTCAAATCTTCCTACTCAAATCTAGTCCAACATGGGACTAATCCTAGGTTGTGGGTATCCTAATAATGGATCAGACCTCTAGAGAAGGTTGGCTTCCTTATGGATCTATCATCTATACTAAACCTAAACTAAATCTTGCTTGGAAAAGGAAAAGAAATTTTGATAATAACTTATAAATCATGTAAAAGAGGTGATGTACCAATGATTTGATCACTCAAACTCACACAACACACTATGTGACACTTTCAAGACCAAATAATATCAATCTCACATAAATATTTTAGAATAAGGCATTAATCAGTTATATTATTTTTTAATTTTGACACTTGTATTATTTTTTATTCATCATCAAGATCCTCTAATATTTTTTGACTTATCTTTCTCCCTTGATCTTGACATACTATTAAATGCACTCCATTGATTTTCTAAGGGCCCACTGACACTGTCAAGTTACCTCACTCCATCAAATCAAGGTGTATGATTAAATGAGCCATTAATCTTGGACCTATTTGAAACACCAATGACTACTTTATGGTGCTTAAATTTTACATTCACATGAATGTCATTTGGTGTCTAAATGGACATATTTGACATCCCATAGACCATCAAATTTAAACATATATGAATTTTTATAGTGCCTTTAATTTGACTCTTACACGAATGTCTCCCATTATTTGATCAACCTGGAAGATATATATATATATATATATATATATATATATATATATATATATATATATATATATATATATATATATATATATATATTGAAGCATGGGAATCATGGAGGGTCCAAATTTTCTAGAGATGTTCTTGATGTCAAAAGGATTCTACCCACTTGATCTTCTAGTCGCATGAGCTTTCTAAGTATAGATAAAAAAAATGGTCAAATAAGTTGGTATGTTTATTTTTACATGACATTCACATGAATTTATCCCATTTTATCATGTGAATTCTAATGGATATTCATCAAGGCCTAAATTTGACACTTTCCCAATCATCTTTCTCTACATGACCAACTTTGGAACTATATAACTTAAGCTAGGAAGCTTTCATAGACTTGAAACTTCTAGGATTTGTTCTTGGCATGTAGAACTAAGATTGTGCTTGATCCGTTGGTCATGCAAGGATTTATATGTGGAGATAAAAAATTTAGTTAACTAGTCCATTTTCTCCTGTGTGACATCCATGTACTTGTCATGGTCAAAAATGGCTAAGTATATGTAAACTTAGCAAATTCTGTTTGAGGAGCCAACTTTGAACATGCATAACTTTTGTCATGCTTAGGCACATGGCCTAAAACTTAGCATGTTTTAACTAGGGATTAAGCTGAACAAACTCATGTGACCATATTCTCTTGAGATTTCCATATGTGTGATACATAGCATCATCAAACTACCTATTTATCTCTATTTGAATTTCTTTGAAGATTGGCTAAGTATGAAAACTTAGAATTTTTTTTTTTTGAGAGGCTAACTTTGAGTCTTCATATCTTCTACTTCACTTAATCAGATGACCTAAAACTTGGTGCATATGTTCCTGAGGATAATATAAATAGACCCATATGACCAATTCTTCTTGACTCATCCACACATGGAAATGATGGCATCATTAAACTGCCTACTTAGAATTTCTACCACTAGACCCAGAATGTTTAGATGAACATAAATAAGAACTAGATGAATGGTACGCATTCCCACACTCATTCCAAACACTCTTAACATCCCATAGGGTCTATATAACACTTTAGACTTGTCCCTTATAAATTTACAACTTACAATTTAAGTGAACTTAAAGTGTTTTTAAAATCTTCATTGGTAAAATGAGATCCTTGAAGCATTCATTCCATCCATAAATTTTGTTTATCTACTTATCCATTAACAACCTGATCTATCTAGATACAAGCTCGGTATGTGGACCAAAACTGGCCAACATCTTTAGAAACTTGGCTAGGTAGCATGCCGACTATGCTTGAGAACTTAGACTAGATACATAACTCTTGGATCATTTACATTGACTGCAAGACAACCTCTTTACTTGCAAAGACAAAAGAATTCCAATAATTAGGGAAAAAACAAACTAAAAGGCAAATGAATTTGATAAAATAAAGGCTACTAAACAATTATGCAAATAGAAGCACTTATTTGGGACAAAATAAAGGAAACTAATGTGTTATAAAAACACTTAGATAAAAATAAAAAAAATAACTAACTATAAGCAGGGGACTTAGTTTCCTTAATAGTGGTGCTTAAGATGTATCCCATTAACTAGGATAGGAAGCTCTTCACCATTCATCTTTGTGAGATGAAAAGCATTATGGGATTTGCAACTAGAGACTATATATGGACCACTCTAGAGAGAATCAAAATTTGTGTGCTTTCCCAGCTTAGCTTTGTCCTCATCCTACTTGAGGACCAAATATCCTTCTTGGAAACCTCTTAAAGAAGTTCCTTTATCATAAAATATTTTTGTCATTGCTTGATGGGATTCCGTAGCCAACATGGAATGATACCTAGTCTCTTTTAGCTCTATGAGCTCAGCATATCTTATATCTATTGGCTCATTCTCCAAAATCTCCAACTAATGCATCAATTCCAAAGTAGGGAATTCAAGAGAAATAGGCATTCTTGTTTCCTTACCGTATACTAGCTTATATGGAGAATTGGCTATGGATAATTTATTGGTGATCCTATTAACCCATATAGATGACTTTAATTTGAGATGCCATGATCTCTGATTATGTTCAATAGTCCTCCTAATGATCTTCAAAAAATTATTGTTAGTGGATTTAGCAAGGCCATTTCCTTGTGGATAATAGTTTGATGAGGTAATGAGGAAAACACTCTATTAAACTGCCCACTAGCTGATCTTAGATCCTACAAAATCCATAGAATTATAAAAAAATATCATTAAAGGGACCCCAAATCTGGTAAGTAAACCTTCATACAAGTCCAAAACATAGGTTTCATTATCTTCTTTTATTGCCACTGCTTCTATCCATCTGGTAAAATTATCTATGGTAGTTAGGATCCACTTGTACCTTGATATTGAATGGGGGTTGATAATACCAATAAATTCCAATCTCCATTGGATAAAGGTTTGATTTATTCAAATTGGTTAGAGAGGTAAGGATGCAATGTTTACCTTTCCAATAAACATGACACACTATCTACATTTACTGACCCATGTATGACAATCACCAAATAAACTTAGCCAATAATACCCACCTCTCATTATCTTATGGGTTGTGATCCTTGTTGAGTAATGTCCTCCACCATGTCCATCATGGAACTGCTCAAGTAACCTTTGTGTTTGACCTAGTTCTATGCATCTTCAAAGTATGCCATTGATATCCTTTTTGAATAATACATTATTGATAAGAAGAAAATGAATTAATTGCAATCTAAAATATATGTTTTTTGAAGGAACGGGTGAGAAGGATAAACACCGCCCTTTAGATACCTTACCATATCTTGGAACTAGCTACAAGATGAGGGCTAGTCACTTGCAACTTCTTGATCATTTGACACCATAACTATCCCATTAGTCTCTTGTAAGTCTTGGGCTAAATGTTCACAAAGTCCTTTGCCTCTAACCAAATTTGTGAATTTGAACTCAAAACCATATTCTATGACATTGGTTATCCAACCAACTCTCTTGTCATTTATATCTTTGTTCAGAAGAAAATATGACACTTAAATGTGCAACCATCAAATGTATCTTATTATTGTAGAGCAAGTACCTAAAATTTTCAAGAGACCTTATGACTAAAAGAACATGTTTCTCAACAAAAGAATATCTCGTTTCATATTCTTCTAATCCTTGATTGAAGAAGTCTATTGGCTTCTCTAAAGTCTCTTTAATTTTTTGTATGAGAATACCTAAAATTATGTCAATGTTAGCATAGATGTATAAGAATAAATCCTTTGTAAAGTTAGGCTTCTTGTAAGAGCAATTGCTATAGCTTTATTGAACTCTTCAAAACTTATTACTCCTTCTTTGGACCAACTAAAACTCTTACCCTTATTTAGCATGGTTGTGAGTGGCCTATCTAAAGTAGTAAAATTTAAAATATATCTCCTTATTAAATTAATCTTGCCTAAAAATATTTGCAAGGCTTTCTTTTGCTTAAGCAATGAAAGTGAAATAATTGACTCTATCCTATCAGTATCTATGCTTGTACCATATTTTTAAATTACATGTCCAAGAAGCCTACTATCATGCACATAGAAAACACACTTTTTTTATTCAATGATACTCCAAATTTTGTGCACCTTTCAAACACTTGTCTGAGGTGAATCATATACTCATATATTGTTAGATGATATTTTTATGTCATCCAAATAAATAAGAATAAAATTGTTGAAGAGACCTTGAAATTCCATGTCCATGGATTTCTAAAAAGTGGTACCAACATTAGATAAACCAAAAGGCATTTTTTTTTGTGCAAATGTCCCCCACTTTGAGGTGAAGGTTGTTTTGAACTAGTCTTCTTCTTTGACCAAAATATGATTGTATCCACTATAGTCATCCAATAAGGAGAACCTTTTTGAACTTGTAACTAGATGCAAAATTTGTTCCATTGATGGAAATGGGTAGTGGTTTTTAAGATATGCCTTGTTTAAGTCATGAAATTCAACACATAACATTATTTCACCATTATTTTTTGATACTAGAACAAGGTTTGCCACCCAAGTTGAGTGCTTAATTGGAAATAGTATAGCTAACTCGATGATATTATGTAGTTCATCTCTCATCAAAGCTTCTAGATTTGGGTTAATAAGGCTTTGTCTCTATCTAACTTTTTAGGATTAGGAGCACAATTGATTACCTTTTATAAGCAACTAAACATAGAATTATACCAGAAGTAATAAGTAACTAGAAACCAGAAACAACACAAAATTTGAGAAACAATACAAACTTGTATTCAACTCATCCAGAAAGAAAATACAATAAAGAAGTCACACTCTTCTTCCCACACCTCTAGGGCTCCCACACCTCTAGGGCATACAATACTCTCCCTCAAGAGTTCTCTCTCTCAATTACGGTCACAACAAACAACTCAAACACAGAGTTGTTGTTCACCTCCACCAGTCAGTAACAACACTGCCAATCAAACAAGTACTCCATGTACTCCAAGTAGATCTCCCTGATCTTGCAATAATCTACAAATCAATGACCTTACTTACCATGTAGATCTCCTATCTGATCTTGCACAACCTGTAGATCAACCTGATCTTACAATTGGAAGGATCTCTTCCTTGTCCTTTAATTACAATACAGCCCCATGAGTCTCTTAAATAGATCTCATGCAAACAATAATTATAATTTCTTAATTACAATAATTAGACACGCAACTCAAGACTAAAAATAATCTTTACATGTAAACTGGTTGTTCAACAAACTAACTATTCATGTAACAAATAGTTTTGAAATGCACAAGTGACTGACGTCAATCCTTGTCTATCTAGAGATGACCAACGTCGACTGACTCCTAACCAATGTCAATTGCTCTGTAACTGGATATGACTGACCTTAGTTGATCAGACTAATGTTGATTGCTCTGCAACTCAAGAACCTCCTCCAATTTGCATCCTGGTGAAGCTTTTAGCTCCACAACCTAACAATCTCCCACTTGGAGATAAATAGTTGCACCTGTACCTATACCTGTACATCATCTAATTTGTTTCTTGGCTTGTATCCCTCTTCAAAATCAATCTTGAAGACCAACCACCACACAACCTATGGTGCTACACCTGTCATCTAAGTCCCTTGCCACATCTGATTCTACATACCCATGTAGATAAGTCCTTGACCCTGCATCACATGTATACCTGTTAATGGTCCCTCACAGATACTTGAGAATCCACTGAACTGCTTTCTAGTGCTTCTTTCCTAGATTGACCCCAAACTCTCTAACAACACCCACTTCTTGGGCAAACTCAGGTCTAGTACACATGTACTTAACCTCATTATGTGAATTGGGACACTGTTCTGTGAACTGTCCATCCATAGGTGTGCTAACTGGTTCTGCATCTCGCATCTTGAATGTCACCACTACCTTATTCACATAATCATCTTGAGATAACATCAACCTGTGATCTTCCCTGTCTCTTGGAATACTCATGCCAAAGAATCTTGCTGCTCCTAGATTCTTCATGACACACCTCTGAACTAACTTTACCTTTAGCTCAGAAACTCCATGCATGTGTGACCCTACAACAAGCATACACACAACATATAGTAACAGGATAATGTAGCTAATATTATCCAACCTGGTAAAGGAAACACAATGGTTAAACCTCCATTGTCTTGTAGCTTGCTCAAGACCATATACCCTGGCCTTCTGTCTCACGTGGCCATTCTCTCTCTTCTTTAACCTGGGAATCCATTCATCTTTTAGTGCTTTTTCTCTAGCTGGAAACTCTACCAAATCTCCCATTTGGTTCTCTTCCAAATAATTCATGCCATGCTCCCACTATTTCCTGGATTATACCTAATCTGCTTCTTTAAAACTTCCTGGTTCTTGACCATTAGTGAGCAACAAGTAGTCTAAAGAAGGGGAATAATGAATTTGAGACTTACTTACCCTTTCAATCCTCCTCATGGGCATTTGAAACTCCTTGACAGCTTGTTGTTCACCTAAAATATATTCTAACAGTGACCGACCTTGGTCACCCCCCAATCTGAATCTGACCGATGTCAGTTCCATGCAATTGACCTCACTGTCGATGTTAGTTACTTAACCGACATCGATGTCTACCTGCCTGACACCACCGACTCTAGTCTATAGATGACCGATGTTGGTACCTACTTGTTTGACATCGATTCCACCTGACTGACATTGGTACCTATGTTTTCCTGTGAGTGATGACTTTTTACCCATGAGCTTACTTTTAATCATTCCCTTGTCCAAACTGCCTTGCTCATAATTATTTAGCCCCTTGAGCTGATCTCTATCTGTCATCTTCTCCTTGAACACCAAGGCTTTCCTTTTTTTGTCAAAAACATCAGATTTCCTCTTTGTGCAATAGACCCGATCCTTTCTTGTAGCATGAGTTTCTAGAAACCTCACTTTCTTCTATTGCTTATAGAAATCTCGATCTATGCTTTCTGAATCTGAACTCTTACCCTTTAACTCAAGAACATGCATCCCCTTCTTATTCATGTGACCAAGCCTACGAAGCCACATCTCTGCATCTACATCTGAAGTAGATAAACCAGAAGGAGAATCAGTAATACAAGTAAATAGATAAAGAGTACCTACTTTCTTACCTCTTGCTAAAATAAGTGCACCCTTGGAAACTTTCCAAGATTCTATTGTGAGAGTTACTGTGCATCCCTCATCACCCAACTTTCCAACAAAAATCAAATTCCACTTCAGAATTGGGACATGCATGACCTCCTTCAACACCCATGTGTTTCCCATCTACAATTCCAGCTGCACTTTCTCTTTGCTAACCATTTGACAAGGCTTACCATCCCCTAAATAAATCTCTCTAAAGTCTCCTTGGACATATTCATGGAAAAATTCTCTATTTGGGGTTGCATGGAAAGAGGCACTAGAATCTAAAACCCAAGATTCCACTTTATCCAAGGAACATACCAGAGCATCATGTGCAACAATATCTGCAACATCTGCTTCTTCATTTCCTTCATGTTGATCTTCAACCAACCAGCAATCTTTCTTTACATGCCCTTGCTTTCCATAATTCTAGCAGATTTTCTTACCGTGCCTGGATCTAGATCTCCTACCTATCTTTGACCTTGATTTCCCTTGCTCAATCTTCTCTCTTTGCCTTCCCCTACTTTCAACACTTAAAGCATTCCCTGATGATTCACCTGTGCTTTTCCTATGAATTTCTTCATTCAAGATTACACTAACAACATCATCCACTTTCAAGATATTTGAAACAGACATAGTATTACTAACTGCCATTACCAAACTTTCCCAACTTTTAGGTAATGAGCATAAGATTAAGAGAGCCTTAATTTCATCATCACAAACAATATTGACTAAAACTAACTGATTTACTAATCCATGGAAATCACTAAGATGACTATGTACCGATCCACCTTCCAACATTTGCAAATTAAATAACTGCTTCATAAGAAATACCTTATTCAAAACTGAGGGTTTTTCATATAAATTTGCCAAAGATTCCATTAACTCTACCATTGTCTTAGCCTGTGATAAGTTAGAAATCACAGATGATGCCAAGCTCAACCTTATAGATCCCAGAGCCTTCCAATCAAGAACCTTCCATTCTTCATCTTTCATATTCGTGGGCTTGCATGCAACCCCACCCAATGGTAAGTACAAATCTTTCTGATACAGATAATCTTCTATCTACATCCTCCATAATTGATTATTCCTTGTCGTTAAACTTCTCCATTCTTAGCTTGCTTTCTTCTACCATTGCTATACTCCCACTCAATTAGAAACCCCTGAGAGTGACCTGTAATCAAACACAAACCTGCTCCGAACCAGGCTCTGTGAACATGCAACCTTAGCTCTGATACCACTTTGTCAAGATTAGGAGCAGAATTGATTACCTTTTATAAGAAACTAAACATAGAATTATACCAGAAGTAATAAGTAACTAGAAACCAAAAACAACACAAAATTTGAGAGACAATACAAACTTATATTCAACTCATCCAAAAAGAAAATAAAATAAAGAAGTCACACTCTTCTTCCCACACCTTTAGGGCTCCCACACCTCTATGGCATACAATACTCTCCCTTAAGAGTTCTCTCTCTCAATTATGGTCATAACAAACAACTCAAACATAGAGTTGTTGTTCACCTCCACCAGTCAGTAACAACACTGCCAGTCAAACAAGTACTCCATGTACTCCAAGTAGATCTCCCTGATCTTGCAACAACCTGCAAATCAATGATCTTACTTACCATGTAGATCTCCTACCTGATCTTGTACAACCTATAGATCAACCTGATCTTACAATTGGAAGGATCTCTTCCTTGTCCTTTAATTACAATACAGCCCCATGAGTCTCTTAAATAGATCTCATGCAAACAATAATTAGACTTTCTTAATTACAATAATTAGACACGCAACTCAAGACAAAATAATCTTTGCATGCAAACTAGCCATTCAACAAACTAACTATCCATGTAACAAACAGTTTTGGAATGTATAGGCAACCGACGTCGGTCCCTGTCTATTTGGAGATTACCAATGTCAGCCAACTCCTGACCAATGTTAGTTGATCTGTAATTGGATATGATTGACGTCAGTTGATCAGACTGACATTAGTTGCTCTGCAACTCAACAACCTCCTCCAATTTGCATCCTAGTGAAGCTTTTAGCTCCATAACCTAACATAACTAGCATGGTCTCATCCTCTACCTCAATGGTATATTGAGCTAGACTTAGATCAAATCCTTTAAGGTCACTATACTATCATGTAATTACATCTGCAAAACTTGAACATAACTTAATAAAAGATTCTTTCTCTAAATATGCGCAAACTTTGCCCAATTTCAAACTCTTTCCAATGGAAATCTCACCATTTGTATAGTGTTTTTCCTTGGTTGACAAAGAAAACTTTTTTTTCTCAATTCATCATCTCTGTTGAATATGTTTTCAAGGGTGACCAACCCTTTAAGCAACTTGTTTGTCTTCAATTTCACAATCTAGGCATCATATTGCTATAAATGTTTGTCTTAGTTCCTTGAGGAGAATTTGTCTTCCTCTTATAAGAATCTGACAATCTGAATATCATCTTTAAATATTTTCCAATTTTCATGGTTATCTAGGATAGAAGGTTTCATAACTACCTTGATATGTGATTGAATGTTTTCCCTTTTTATGTCATCTGGGATATTGAAATATGACGCAATAGTAACTATCCTATCTACATGTTATTATTATTTCTTGATATGGATTGAATATTGAAGGCTTGAAATTATTCAAATATGTCCCATATTCTATGATTATAAGACCTAAGTATTGGTTTCTTACATATAATAATTCCTCTTACCTAGTGAACTATTATTTCACTATCTCTAAAGACTTGTAAGGAATTGACCTTCATCTTTCTTGCCCATTGCAAACCATGCACTAATGCTTCATATTTAGCAATATTATTTGAACAACTAAAATTAAAATTGAGATAATATAAATAACTTTTATTGGATAGAGAAACTGAAATCATTATATCTCTAGTTCCATGTTTATCCTTAGATCCATCAAAATATAGCTGCCACAATCCATCAATAGGCTAATCATCTTTCATTAATGTTGGAATTGGTGCATCATTTTCTTGAAGATAATAGACACCAAGTACCTCTTTTTCAATTAACTTTTAGGGATCCTATCCATGTAAATCATAGGCCCATTCATCAAAGAAAAGACCTGGGACTCCATCTAAAGGTGATTCAATTTCCACCTCACTATTTTTAGTACCTTGTCTATGATAACACAATTAGTGTTCACCATACTTGGCATATGTGGATCTAAATGAAATCTTGAAATAGGTTTATAATGTATTATCACCTTATTACCATACCTAGTATTGAACATTAAATAGGTCCAATCAATTGACAAATTTTCTCCAAGCTTTACATTAAAGTCTCTTGATAGACACATGGCAAAATAGGGAGGCAAGTCCACTACAATTACATCTTGTTGAATAATAACATGGGTCAAGCATGTAATGTCAGTTTTAGATATTTGATTATGTCTATTTTATTTTTTGGTGAGCCATATAATTTTAATACTCCTTTGGTATTTGGCTCATAGACAAGACCAAGCTTGTCTGTAGTTTATTTGGGCATGCTAGTGCTACTGGCTCCACTATCTACCATACAATTATGGACTAAAAAGTCACCTAATATCAAAGAGAGATAAAAATGATGGGTATTTTTTATTTTATATTAGTTTTGTCAACCTTTTTCATGTTATGTATCTATTGATCAGGTTAATTGATTTACTAGTCTGAATTGGCCAATATAGTTCCTTATTTCTCAACTAGTTCTTTAGATACCTTAAGATCTTAAATTTTTTGAATAAGCATGTCTTTTTTCCCTAGAATGGAAATGGAATCCCACATGATAATACTTAAATTTTATTTCTTAATTTGTTCTATTATGTTAAAATATGCTCCACTAATCTTTGGATGCAACTTTTGAGCCACTGATTATTCTATAGTTAGGGGCATTTGGGGAACTTTCATTGTCTCTGTGTTCTAAATATTTTATGCTACAAGAAAAATAACTTGATCTTTAACACTCATTGAAACAAAATTAGGAACACTATAAATATTGCTCACATCTTGATATTCCTCAATTGCTCTTCTTTTAGCTCTATTCAGAGCTACCACTTGACCATTTGTGTTGGTAGTTTCACCAACTTTGTTGAATACAATGTGATCATCCAATTGCCAATTAACATTGATAGCATCTGGCAGTCCCAAATTTTGTTAATCTTATCCTTAGAATGCCATTTTCATGTCTTGATATTGACCACCTTAAAGAGAGAATTTTTATTGTGTCATTTGTGGTATAGTAACATCTTATGATACCAAGGCTTGATTTTGAGTGTCATTTAGATTGGAAGGCTACCAACCTAGATCTTACATCAAGTTATTTTAGGGAACAATATATTTTGAACTAGAAGGTACATTTGGATCAAGGGCTGCATATGTCTTAGTTTGGGTTATGGCTCCTTGATTTTAATAAGGTTGCCAATTGTCGTTAAAACCTTGATAAGGGGGTATTTTTTTATTGAAAGATAGATAAGTGTTCTAGTTTTATTGCTGATAAGGTCTATCTTATTACTATTGTCTCTTGAGTTGAATAATCTCATTTCCCAAAGCTTGTAACATGATTTTTAGATCACCAATATCATTAGCTTGATTAGGAGGGGTTAAAACTTGGAATTTTGGAGATGGAATAGGAGCTATATATGGAATCTGAGGAACTCGAGGAGGAGGGATAGGTTGAAATTCTAGGAATATGGGCATTAGAGGCCTTGGAGCAAGTTTACCAGCTTGTATTAAATTATTTTCTTCCCTTATATCAATTTCATAGGAATTTAGCAAGGTATTACCACTCATAGATTGTATCATGACACATATATCATAATTAAGGGCCTTAAGATAATACAAAAATGCATACTCTAGGGATGGTCTAACCAGTGCAGGGATATTAATCCATGTATTTTGGAATCTGAGGTTAAAATTAGATGGGGTTTACCTTTGTATAGTATTCATTCATTCAATAAAAGATAGATGATTAGAATTGTCTTCAAATTGCCTAACTAAGGCTACACCTAAATCATTCCAAGTACAAATGGAGGTCAAAAGAAGGTTCCTATACAATTTCAACAATTTTCCCTTAAAGGAGGCATCAAGAAATTTGATAGACACATTACCTTGAGTAACATTATGAATAGAACATTAATTGGCAACATCTTGGATATGCTCAATAGTAGTAGTTTTATCCCATTCTCTGAAGAATAAAGGGGCACTTTTTAGGGAAAACATAGGATTGTGATCATATTGGAATAAATTTAGGGGACTACCCTTATTAAATGGGATAAATAATTAATTCTTGATAACCATTTCAATAAAAGGGATTTATATTATGGGGATAATAGATTGGACTAAAACAATAGAATGACCAAAGGATGAATTTTGCTTTGGAGGATAAGGTCTTATACTATTGAATATTTATCTTTTATAAGAATTAAAAAGCAATTCAATTTTTTCAAAAGGAGTACCTTTACTTGATGATCTTATTGTAACCGTTGGCAAGAAATCACTATCTGAAGGATTCTATAAACATGTAACTTGAATGATATTCAACTTTTGATGATGGTATATCTCTCTTGCTACTGCATTTCCTTATTATCAATCTTCAAACTTCAATTATGCCAAAGAAAATAGGTCTCACCAGGCATGCCAAAACTATTGGTGTTATAAATTTACACCTTATCTAAGTAAGGGGATTGTTCAGATCTTCCTACTCAAATTTATTTCAACATGGAACTGATCATAGGTTTTAGGTATCCTAATAATGGATCAAAACTCCAAAGAAGGTCAACTTCCTTATGGATCTATCACCTAGACTAAACCTAGACTAACACTTGCTCGAAAAGGGGAAATAAATTTTGACAATAGCTTATAAAGCATGTAAAATAGGTGATGCACCAATGATTTGATCACTCAAACTCACAAAATACATGCTATGAGATATTTCAAGACCAAAGAGTATCAATCTCACATAAATATTTTAGAATAAGGCATTAATCAGTTATCAAATTAGCAAGAGAGGGAAAATATCCACTTTTAAGATAAACAATAAATTTCACTTATAATGACCTGTAAGAACTACTAAACACTTCTTGAAGGTGAGAGAAACTCAGAAATAAGAAAGGACCATACATCACTTAACCACAATACATGAATTCATGGAATATGCTTCAATCCAACTTAGAAAAGGATGAAATTTAGTCTTCATTGTATTAAAAAGGTGTCATAATACAAATTTTGGCAAAGTCTGGTCATACCAAAAAAAGAGGGATCCATTTTAAGACTTGGAAGCCTATATTTATAGAAAAGAGAAAGATATATATATATATATATATATATATATATATATATATATATATATATATATATATGGATTGGAAAAGGCCCAACCACTTTCAATGGATTAACATTCTCGAGGATGCTAACTTGGGATCTTATCAAGAAGGAACAAATTCTATAAAAGAATTGAATTCTCATTATCCTTATCCATCCACCTAGTGTCCTTCTTGGAACTCCATGTCATTATCTAATGATCTACTGATGAAGACTAAACTTTTCATGCTTTGTATCTAACAAAATTATGGCACATCTACTTTGGGTAGCCATCAGTACCTATTTATCAAAAAATGTGACCATACTGATAGGAGAGACACCTCTTCATGGTCACATTTACATCTATATTAGTTCCAAATTGAACGTGGGTCTATTCTATCGATGGAAAACTAGTCTTAGACCATAGGTTTGCACATAGTCATAATATTCATGAAAACCTACAAATTACTTGACCTTGCTTCACAAATACTAGTCAATCTTCTATCTCTATTTATGGTTTAATATCAAACATGTGTTCTTCATCTATAAACCTATGAGAGCTAACAGGATACTATATACAAGGATCCTTTATCATGAAGTAGAGAACATATCAATGGAATGAATCTATAATAAGGTTGATTCCAAGCTATCAACTAGAGTTGTTTAAACTTCAATGGAAATGGAGCCTTGTCCTTGACCATCTTACCTATATGACAATGTTTTCTACTAACTGAGCTCTAATGGTGATATGGGTCCTTAATATTTTATTTGCCTGGGTCAAAGAACTAGTTCATCAACCCTAAATATATGTTCTTTCTATTTATTCTTTGTTCATTGGTCATCAAATACTGACTCAGACCTTTTACAGTGTGCCCAACTATCCTTATGCTTATTCGTTATGTATATACACTAAATTATTGGCTCTACTCACATCGTTAGACCTAGATGTATGAGTGCATGTGAGTCCTCAATTTTATACCAGGACCCACTCACTTTTGACACTTATCTTCTTTGTATTCATCATCAAGATCATTTAAACTTTTTTTACTTATCTCACTTTTTCAATCTTGATTTATGATTAAATGTGCTCAATCGATATTCTAGGGACCTACTGACACTGTTAGGATACCTCACTCCATTGGATAAATGTGTATGATTGAATGTGAGCCATTGATCTTAGACCTATTTGAAACCCCAGCAGCTAATTTATGATGCTTAAATTTGATGTTCACATGAACATCATTTGACATCCATGTGGATGTATTTGATGTCTTGCAAACCATTAAATTTAAGCATAAATGGATTTTTACAGTGGCTTTATGTGACACTCATGTGAATGTCTCTCATTATTTGATCAACTTTTAAGATTTGTATCTTTAATAATAATAATCATGGATTGGCCAATTTTTTTTAGATGTTCTTCATGTCAAAAGGATTCTAGCCACTTGATTTTCTATTCACATGAGCTTTCTAAGTGGAGATAGAAAATTCTCAAACAAGTTGGTTTATTTATTTCTACATGACATGCATGCAAATGTATCCTATTTGATCTTTTGAATTTCAATGCATATTCACTGAGGCCTAAATTTGACACTTGCATGATCACCTTGCTCTGTATGACCAACTTTGGAACTCTATAACTTAATATAGGAAGCTCATGTGGACTTGAAACTTGTAGGATATGTTTTTGGCATATATAACTACAATTATGCTTGATTTGTTGGTTACACAAGGATTTTTGAGTAGAGATAAAAATTACACAAGTTGACTAGTCTATTTTCTCCTATGTGATGTCTGCATACCTGTCATGGTTGAAAATGGATAATTATGGAAACTTAGTGAATTTTGTTTGAAGAGCCAACTTTGAACATGCATAACTTTTGTTGTGCTTAAATGCATGACCTGAAACTTAGCACGTTGAAACTATGGACTAAGTTGAATAAACCCATGCGACTATATTTTATTGATACTACCATACATGTGAGATAAAACATCATATAACTACCTATTCAACTCTATTTGAGATTCTTTGAAAATTGGCTAAGTATAGAAACTTATCAAATTTTGTTTGAGAGACCAACTTTGAGTCTTCATATCTTCTATTGTGCTTAGTTAGATGACCTAAAAATTGGTGAATGTGTTCTTAGGGAAAATATGAATAGACCCATATGACCAATTATTCTTCACTCATCCACACATGGTAATGATGGCATTAATAAACTACGTACTCAAATTTTCTACCACTAGACCCAGAATATCTAGATGAACACAAATAAAAACTAGATGATTGATATGCATTCCCACACTCATTACAAAAACTCTTGACATCTCATAGGGTTTCTATAACACTTTAGACTTGTCCTTTATAAATTGATAACTTACACTTTAAGTCAACTTAGAGTGTTTTCAAAATCTTCATTGGTAAAATGAGATCCTTAAACCACTCATTCCATGCAGAAATTTTGTTTATCTACTCATCCATTAACAACCTAATCTATCTAGGCACAATCTTGGTATGTGGCTCAAAAATGGCCAATAGGTATATTTCAACTAAGCTATTAAAATTATATCCCGTTATAATTTAAATGTGGCCCAATTTAGGGAATGGGACCTTAAAGGAAACATTAGGCACTATATTCCATATCACAAGGAGAATAAGGGGGTGACCATTAAATATGGTCACTAATAGTATGACCATGATGTTATTTTTATGAATGCATAAGATGATTTAGAGGTGTGGACACATATGAATAATAATAAAATGTCTATGATAGTTGCAAAGACCATTCAATGTTATTTAGACGTTACTAAAGAACAGGTAAGTGAAATGGTAAAGTAGGCTAAACAAGCATGGATTCATTGGTGGCATTAAACAAAACCACATAACATAGAAATATGAGTCCATCCACCCTCTCCTATAGGAGAAGAAACCAAATCATAAGAGGTAGAGAATAATATATAAAGGAAGGAAAAAAGCAAAATCAAAAAGGTAATTCTCAAAGGTATCCCTAGTCCCCATATGGAATCCACACATCCACCTACTACCATCATATTAGGCACAACCATTACAATGGATATTATTACACTTTTTTAAGACATGTATAATAACACATTATCTGTGACACCTCTTCTTCCACTTATAACACCTACACAAGTGTCTTTCCTTGAGTTGTTACAATCTTCCTTCTCATCTCTCCCACCCACTCCTCCATCTCGTCAACAAATTCCATATCTATCTAGTATTCCTTCCACCACAATTTTTACACTCTAAATTCCATCACCATCACTTATATTAGTAATCTATACTATTGTGGCTCCATCATTTATTTCATCATCCCCTTCACCTACCATTCACCCCATAGCCACTTATCAAACGAAGCCCAAAGGTATTCCATCCTCCTCCAAAACTTAGTAATTAGATTAAATAGCATAATTAGGTCATAATTATATGGAATAATCCCCAACTAAGGATGAAATAAAAGAATTTTCAAGGGTTCATACACTTCATAGAGATAAAATCTGAGTCTACAAAGAGACTAGAAAAAGCCAAAAGATAAGGATAGATGCTCATGTTGAGGAGAAATGAAAAATAAAATAGGTGCATAATAAAGATAAGATTATAATATCATTGGATAAGGAATTATAAATAAATAAATAATGTGTACAAGGTACATTTGAGAAATATCTCAAATTTCCCCACTTGGGGAGTATGATTGAGAGCATGACAATGAACAAAGAATGTAAATATCTTTAATAGTCTCAAAGTGGTCATTTATAGTTTGTTTAATATGTGAATGTTATTATAGGTTTCATGAGGGTGATTTTGAATCATTAGGATGTCTTGTTTGTGTGTTTTTATCTATCTAGAATTTTTCCCACCAAATTCAAGAATTTGAAATTTTGAATTTGGCTAGACTAGCTTATGGGGTGTTTTGGAGTCTTCTGTGTAAATCAATGTTTGTAATTTTTTTAAAATGGTCCTATGAAAGGGCATTAAAGTTTCTTAGAATTAAATATATAAATATATCAATTTAATTCAATAATCATGTGTTTTGTAACTACCACCCATATTGGGTTGGCCAAGAAGTGAGAGTATATTATATGTTTGAGAAAGATAAAAGAGCATGAAATACATGTGTGTGTGTGTGTGTGTGTGTGTGTGTGTGTGTGTGTGTGTGTGTGTGTGTGTGTGTGTGTGTGTGTGTGTTTGTATTATAAGGTAGATAACATAGATAAATTATAAGTATAATAGGAGGTAGGTCTGAAAAATAGGAGAAAAGATCAAAATATGCAAATAGACTACCTACCTTGTCAAAATTATATGTATGAATTGTATATATGCTAGAGAATATTGAATAAAGAGATGTGTTTGAGGAATATTTATTGAATATAATGAATTTATGTTAATTTAAGTGAATTTTTTGAGTGTTATTAATGTTTTTTTTATGTTTCCTTGATCATTATTCTGATAACCAGGTGATACTTACAACAATACAATTACAAAAGAGACGAATTTTGAGCTTGTACAGTCCAAGAAATGAGACTATCAAGGTGATAAGAATTTTATGGAGTTTTATTTGAGGTTGAATAATTTGTATTTATAATTTAAATACCATTATTAATGCATGTTAAATATTTATACTCACATAAGTAAGATAAAGTTGATCTTCAATTTTTATATTACCCAACACAGTCATATGGTATCTACAAAATTATGTTAAAGTGCATGTTAAATGTTTTTGGGGAGTGTTTGAATCCAAAGAATAATTTGAAAAGGTGTGAATAATTTGATTAGTCCTTTTATAAGTTAAAATTAAAAAAATTAGTAAATTTCAAGAGTGATATGTATCCTTAAGATTTCATTTCTTCAACACAGTCCAAGAAAGAACACCTAAAAACATATAACCTTGATTTTTTTAGTCTTTTCATGATTATTTAAGAATAACACATGATTATGGGAGGTTAATAAGTTATTAAATACCTAATACAAGTCTTATTTTGTTTTTATGTGTCCATAAACTCTAAATCATTCTTCTTTTCTCTTAGCATACACAGGCCTATGTCAAGACCAACCTAGGATTTGAACTTTGTATTTGGCATAACTTGAGTTTACACCCTAGGATATTCATGAAATTTTTTAGTCTAACCTTATTTTTTGTAATGAACAATATTTTCATATTTTTGTATCCGTACAATATATTAGAGTATGGTCTCTACTACTATAGGGTTACGTTGGGCCTAAAGAGACCTAATTGGTCAAGAAACCTAGTGAGTTATTAGGGTTGCCTTTATAATTAAACCCTTAAATTTTGTGTGAATTTGAATAAGGATATATGGTACCTAAAAATGGTTTTTTTACACCCTCTATATTTTTTCTAAAATTAGGAGTTTTATGTGAAAATAAGGCTACTAGAGAAGTGACCTTAAAGGCAGAAAAGTGGATTGTTTAAAGAATAATTACTCATAATTTTTGTTATTTGTTTGGATATGGAATGGGGTATTAATATGTAGATGAATGAGCATATGAGGCTCAGTTGGGGATTCAAGATCCATAGACCCATGTTTTAGGTTTTTAGGCATATGAAGCTATATAGAAAGAGTAATTTTCAACTATGAAAGGAGAGTGATGAATGAAGATGATGTGGATTATGGTATTGATCCTAAAAGGAGAGGGTACATAAAATGGTGTTGAAGGTGACAACTCTTCAAGATATGATAAGTATATATATGTCTAGAAGTCCTAGTGAGCTAAGAGTTGTTCAAGTATGTTAAAGAGAAGCAAGGTACTTATAAGTTACAAGTAAAATTAGATATCAATAAAGGCATCAAGAGAAATATTAGAGCCAACATGATATAAAAACATTATGTATGCATAGGCTCCTACATCACCAGTGCCTGAGGTTGATTATAACAAAATTCTTGACCAATGTATGGCTTAATCACAACATTGTAGAAGGGAAAATAAAAAATGACTAGTGAAAGGCCATAAATTGAATCATAAAGGGGTCATTTATTATAATTTTTTTTTTTGAATCTAGGCCTAATATCATAGTATACTTAGCCCTTTTGAATATACTATATGACTTCACTAGCATAGCCTATGTACAGGTGGAATGGGTCCCATTGTTGGAAATTCTCCTCAATTATGATAAAATCATGGCCCTAGGAGAGGTAATCAATGTCAGAATAAAATCCCAAATGTATAAACATAAAAAAATGCCTATAGATGAAAACTTTTATATTATTCCATACTTATTAGATGTAATCTTTGGGATGATCCATATATCCCATGGGGAATTATGGTATCCATCAATAGAATATTGGATAGTAATATATGTGAATATTATTATTTTATGTTTATCTATAGAAACAAGAATGCAATAATGAGTATTTGTGAGGAAATGCATCCTCAAGTTTATCAAGTTATCCTTGACACTCAGATGCCTAGAATATATATGAATTTCAAAATAAGTATTGGCAATATAGGGGATTATTGGTACTATCCAACTTGTACCATAATCTGAATCATATGAATAAGGGCACCTCATCAGTTATTGCCATGCCATGTTATATATAACCTTATAAATTAGGATGTGGACCATCAATTATATAAAATTATATATGAATAACTCAGCCTTAAACATTATGACTATTACTATAAGACCCTTATGATCATCTCTAATTTGTGGTGAGGGAAAATTCAAACCAAGCTAGGAAAATTAGATCCCGTTATAATTTAAAGGTGGAATAATTAAGGTAATGGGACCCTAAATGAAACATTATAAGCTATATTCAATATCATAAGGAGAATAAGGGGGTAACCATTACATATGGTCACCAAGAGTATGATTATGATGCTATTTTTCTAAATGTATCAGATGCTTTAGAGATGTGGACACATATGAAGAACAATAAAATATCCATGATAGTTGTAAAGGCCATTAAATTTTACTTAGACATTAAAAAAGAGTAGACAAATGAAATGGTAAATTAGGATGAACAATCATGGATTCATTGGTGGCATTCAACATAATGATGTGACACAATAGGATGAGACTGTTAATCATGGGATATACTAAGAGGGGGGGTGAATCAGTATATCATATATCTTACAAAAATTTCCATTAATCAAATTCCACTTAACCAAACATTCAAGATATGTAATAAAATTGAAACAATAAACACACCACAAGATAGAGAGAGACACCAAATTTAACGTGGAAACCCAATGTGGTAAAAACCACAGAGAACAATCTCAAGTATATGAATGAGCACCAACCCACAGGAGCACCAACCCCTTTGCTGAGCACCAACACAACAACAATTCATGAGCACCAACCCACAGGAGCACCAACCCCTTTACTAAGCACCAACATAGAAAAAATTTGTGAGCACCAACCCATAGGAGCACCAACCACTTTGCTGAGCACCAATCCATAGGAGCACCAACCCATTTATGTATACCACACAACTATCTCTCAATGTTTCTATCTCAACAAATGATAGTTCATTACAATATCTCTTTCCTCACTCTCACCTTTTCTCTTCTAAGCTAGATATAAAAAATACAAATCATATTCATCTGTCACAAATGCTCTTCTAAGGTAGATATTACTATCTCAAATCAAACTATATTTCACACATAAAAAATGGCTTCTCAAGCCTTTATTTATAGCTTTCCAAATGACCTTTGGCCTTCACCCTTTGTGACCCTTTAATCCTCATGTAAAATGGTGCCAAACTTATATGACCCTTTGCATCCTTGCATTTAAAAATTCATGAGGTGACCCTTCATAAGAAAAAGTGTCCTTCCCTCTTTTGTCTTTACCTTGGTGACTTTTTTTATTCCTCAAAGTGTCCCTTCATGAGAAATTTCACCCTTCCTCTTTTGTCTTCACTTGGTGACTCTTGGAATTCTAGAAGATGACTCTTCATGGGAAAATGCACCCCATTCTTATTTTTTCTTTACCCCATGACTCTTTGTCTTCTCCATGGGCCCTTCTTTTGTTTTATATGCAACCAAAAATATATTTGTTAATATTAAATAAATATTAACACACATTAACCAAGATATAACTATTACAAACATCATTAAATGAAATGGGGCCTTTATCACCAATAATGCTAGACCTTTGACATCAATGATAATATTTCCAACAATCTCCCCCTTTGTCATTCATGGCAACCTCAATCTTGAAACTACCACATCCTAAATCCTACACATAATGTCATTTAAAAAAACCTACAGTAACTCCCCCTTACTATAGCAACCTGTACCTATTCCCTGTACCTATTTTTATACTTGTACCTGTACCTTTTATTCTCCCCCTTTGACATCAATGGAAAAGGGCCTACTTAGAGCTATCACTGAGCTCTCCCTCAATTGATGTTAAAACTCAATGGTAGGAAGTAATATAAATTACTCCCAACTCCTCTCATATATCCTTAAATGTGTCCTTTAATCGTGCCTTTGAGAAGATATCTGACAATACATATAAATTGTTGCCTATCCTTTGAGCATCTACAATCAACTCATTTGAATCTTTTCTTCTAATCTTAAAACCTTTTGCATGAAACTTTAATGTATATCCATGATCACATATTTGACTTACACTCAATAGATTATGTTGAAGACCTTTTACATTAAAAACATTCTTAGTCTTGGTTCTACCATAATCTAAACTCAAAGTACCCTTTTCAGCTATCCTAGCAGTGGTTTTATCTTTAAATCTCACTGTGCCACCATTGATCTTATTTAGAGTTATGAAATTACTCTTATCTCCTATCATATGCCTCAAACATCCACTATCAACTAACCATGGTTATTCTTCATTTCTTACATGCAAAGCTATCTGAACCATCATAGAATCTTCAGGTTGTTTCTTCTACCATGAACATGTATGAACCTTCTTGATGAATGGAGCTTTCAAACTCTGATCCTTCTTGATGAATGGATCTTTGAAAATCTAATTCTTCTTGACTGACTCGAACATGCTTCTATAGTACTGAGCTATGTGTCTAAAGTTGTTTCACTTGTAGCATACTATGGCCTCTTCATCAAAGCTTGATAGAGGAGCAAAAGAGTTGTATCTTCTGATTGACTCTACATGACTTTTCTTTTCCTTATTTCTAAAATTGTTCTCTTTTTCAACATTCTAATTTCTTGTGACCATATCCATTACAATAGAAACAATAGCCATAAAAATAAGACCTATCTATATATCTCTGACTCGATTGCCTTTTGTAGCTTTGTTCCCTCCAACCTTCTTTATTTGAAATGTACTCTATATTCTTCAATTCTTCCCTTCTTGTTTCCTCTTTTGTAAGAGCTTCAACATAGCTATTTTTCTTTTCAAATCTAATACCTATCTTATCTAAATTTGCCTTTTGGATCTCTAATATCTTATTCAACATGTTAGTGATATCCTCAAATTTTGAATCACTAACTACTTTATCATTGACTGCTTTCTCAATATCTTATTTTAAAGAGGCAATTTCAACAACATACCTTTCACATTCTTTTCTTGATTTTTGCAACTATGCTATTCTTCATTATTCTTGGCTTCTTCTAAGTGTGTTGTTAGATCATCAATTATTTCCTTTGACCCCTTTTCATTTTTCTCGATCTGGCACTTCAATCTTTGATTCTTCTTCTCAATAGCTTCTAACTCTTCTAGGGCACAAATGAGTTCTCCTTCTAGATTCACTTCAAATTCCTCCTCTTTTTCTTCTTGATCATCTATACTTTTGCTTGTAGAGGCATCTTCATGTATGGCCATGAATAAAATCTTTTCTTCTTCTGAATCACTAACTCCACTATCTTCAATTGAGCTAAGATCTTTAGAATACAGACTCTTCTTCTTGAATCCCTTCTTGAATTTACCTTTGAAATTCTTCTTGTATGTATAATTTCCTTCTTCATCATCATCATTACCCTTATATTGGCATTTATCTATAAAATGTCTAATCTTTCCACAATTAAAACATTTAAATGGCATTTTCCCTTGATATTTACCTATTCCCCTTTTCTAATTGCGAATGAAAAGTGCTATGTTGTCATCTTCATCATCACTAAAATTATCACTTGATTCTTGAATCTAAGCTTTCTCTTTCTTTGATTTCTTGAAATTTGCTTCTCTCTTTGAGGGTTTATCATGTTCTGTCTGCATCTCATATGATGTGAGTATACCATAAAGCTCATCCATCTTTAGCTTGGCTAAATTCTTCATCTCCTCGATTTCCAAAACCTTTGCATCATATCTCATTGGTAGAGATCTCAAAACCTTTTGTACCACCATTGAATCTTCCAACATATCTCTAAGACCTTGAATCTAATTTACTATTTTATCAACTCACAAAAGATAATTTATTATATATTCTTCTTCTTCCATCTTCAAACTTTCAAACTGTCTTCTAAAAGTCTAAAGCTTAGCTTGTTGATCCTTTCCATCACCTTTGTAAATATTTTCAAGTTTTACCCAAGTTTCATGAGAAGATTTACATTACATAACTTTAACAAATTTAGATTCACATAAACCACATATAATAGCATTTAAAGCTTTAGCATTACATTCACTTGCCTTCTTTTCTACTAGTGTAATTACAAGTGTCTGTGGCTCTTCATATTCCTCCACCACTGCTTGCCATATGTTGAATCCAAGGGCCATCAAATAAGTCCTCATTTTTATGCTCCAAAAATCATAATTCATCCCATCAAAAAAAGGGGCCTTATTTTTACAAAATCCTTCATGTGATCCATCCATCATGCTTTCCCGATCTACCTTCAAGCTGTAAAACTTTTTCAAAAAGGAACCTGCTCTAATACCAATTGTTAAGCATGGATATATTGAGAGGGGGTGAATCATTATATCATATATCTTATAAAATTTTCCCTTAATCAAAGTCCATTTAACCAAACATTCAAGATATGCAATAAAACTAAAATAATAAACATACCACAAGCTAGAGAGAGATACCAGATTTAACGTGGAAACCCAATGTGGGAAAAACCATGGGAACAATCTCAAGTATATGAATGAGCACCAACTCAAACAATATTTTCAAGCACCAACTTGTAGGAGCACCAATCCCTTTGTTGAGCACCAACAAAATAATTATTTGTGAGCACCAACCTACAGGAGCACCAACCCCTTTGTTGAGCACCAACATAACAACAATTCATGAGCACCAACCCAAAAGAGCACCAACCCCTTTGTTGAGCACCAACATAGCAATAATTTGTGAGCACCAACCCATATGAGCACCAACCCCTTTGTTGAGCACCAATACAACAACAATTCATGAGCACCAACCCACAAGATCATTAACCCCTTTACTAAGCACCAACACAACAATTCGTGAGCACCAACCCCTTTGTGTATACCACACAACTATCTCTCAATGTTGTTATCTCAACAAATGATAGTTCATTACAATATCTCTTTCCTCTCTCTCACCTTTGCTCTTCTAATCTAGATATAACAAATACAAATCATATTCATCTCTCACAAATTCTATTCTAAGCTGGATATTACTATCTCAAATCAAACTCTATCTCACACATTATAATTGGCTTCTCAAGACTTTATTTATAGATTTCCAAATTACCTTTGGCCTTCACCCTTTGTTACCCTTCAATCCTCATGGAAAATGGTTCCAAATTTGTATGACCCTTTGTATCCTTGCATTTGAAAAGTCATGTGGTGACCCTTCATAAGCAAAAGTGTCCTTCCCTCTTTTATCTTTACCTTGGTGACTTTGTTTATTCCTCAAAGTGTCCCTTCATGAAAAATTGTTCCCTTCCTCTTTTGTCTTCACTTGGTGACTCTTGGAATTCTCTAAGATGAGTGCTCATGGGAAATTGCGTCCCATTCTTCTTTTGTCTTTACCCTGTGACTCTTTGTCTTCTCCGTGGGTCCTTCTTTTGTCTTATATGTAACCAAAAATAGATTTGTTAATATTAAATAAATATTAACACACATTATCCAAGATATAACTATTACAAACATCATTAAATGTAATGGGGCCTTTATCACCAATAATGCTAAACCTTTGACATTAATGACAATATTTCTAATAGAGAGTAGCCTCCCTCTCTTATAGGAGAAGAAACCAACTTATAAGAGGGAGAGTCTAGTAGCCAAAGTAAGGATAAACTCCAAATCAAAAATATAATTCTTAGAGGTCTCCCTAGTCCCCATATAGCCTCTATGCATCCACCTATTACCACCATATTGGCCAAAACCACTACAATGGAGAATATTACACTTCTACGAGATAGGTAGAATAACACATTCTTTGTGGCACCTCTTCTTCCACTTAAAATACCTAAAAATGTGTCTCTCCCTAAGTTTATGAAATCTTCATTCTCATATCTCCCATCCAATCCTCCATCTCCTCAATCAAGTACATATTCATCAATTATTCCTTCCACCACTATTAGTCCAATATCTATTCCATCACCACCACTCACAATAGTAGTCTATACTATTATGGCTCCATAATTTGTTTAATCATCCCCTTCACCTACCATTCCCCCCCATAACCACTTATCAAAGGAATCAAAAGTTATTTGAGATTCCTTTAAAATGTAGTAACTAAAGGAAATACCATCATTAGGTCTTACTACTCTAGAGTAATCTCCTGTTGAGGAGGAAATAAAATAAGAACATAGACATGTAATATCCCTAGTAAACTATGTAACTGATGAGGAGGAAATATATGCAAAAATAATAATGGAACTACATCAAAGGTCAAGTGAGGATGGAGATCAAGAATAATAATATGAGGAAGCATAATTATAAAAGGCCAAAGTAATGAGTCTATGAAGTTTTAAATAAGAATAAATTCCATCTGGAGCATTAGACCAACAAATCCTCACTAAAGAATAACAATAAAGCATCAACAATGTAGTATTTTCTCTTTTTTATTTTGTTACTATTATATATGCTTTAGGTAAAAAATTACCTCTAGGTATTCCAAATCCTCCACTTTTTAGTTCAACTGATTCTTCTATTCCTTAAACATACACACAAATAAAGATTCAAAGAAAAGATTGTATTGAGAATTTAGTTTTAGTTTCAATTTTTTACCCTGAAAGGACACCAATTCTATTGATAATCTCATCTCAATTACAGATGCCTTTACTGCAAGAAACACCTATAGAGTCATCCACTATGATAATTATTAAAACTCTAGGATTGACTAAGTATGTGGTTGGAGTCACTCCTTAAGAGGAAGCCTTACCATGGTAGAAATTTTTTAATCCTCACCTAAAATTCCCAAATTGAATAAGTTATTCATTATCACCTCAATTAGTAACTTCCCCTCCTATGATGACTCCACCCTCTATCTCTAAATATCCAATTCCATCAAAAGAAGAAGAGGAAATTTTTGTTCCCAAATGGATTAAAGAGATGCAAGGCTAGAGAGATAAGAGATAGATTTTGGTCATTAAAAATTTTCCTACAATCTCCACTCATTTTTATTGGCATAATGTTAGGTTATAACAAGAATGAAAAGGATGAAGGAATTGAATATGAAAACCAAGGTAGAGATAGAGTTTGAGAAAATGGAAACTCATTTCCCTTGGCCAAAAAGGTTAAAAGAATTCAACTAACCCAATAGAGTACATAGAGTATTTTTGTGATTTTTTAGATTCAACTAGAGAATTAATGAAAATAATGTATCAAATCTAGGATAAGGCACAATAAAAGTTACTATAGAGACAAATTAATCATGCCCCTTAGAAAATTATAGATAGTGTGTAGGTTACATCCACTAAGTTGTATAATATTTTGAATAACATGCACGTCTCCAGAGGAGGGATACAAACTGATATGGAAAAGGTGAATAAAATTTGGAACCAATTGAATTAATTTGATAAAAGTGTCATCTTTTTGGTTTAGGTTTCAAGGAGAAATGCATTCAATCACTTAAACCTAATATCTAGCCAAGACCTTACATGGGCCCTTGGTTATATAATTAAAAAAAAGGATGTTTCCATTAATGTCATAAGCAAATGAGGGATCTAATGGGACATTTTATAATACATGAAAATGAGGCCTTATAAATTTTGAAATACATGAGGGTTGGTGATGTGATTACTTTTACTAGAGAATTGGTCAACAAGCTTGATTTTGATACACTCCTTAAAACAACTAGAAATAGATTTAAGGAGAAAATTAAAGGAAATATATACAATACTAATGATGATATCATGTGGATGATTAATTTATATAAAGACAGAGTGACAAAGTTTGAAGCCCTTAGATCAGACCTCAAGATCTCAAGAGCTCAGAGGCAGAACAAACACAAGGTTGATGGCTAAAGCCATCAAAATATTAAAGTATGCCTTGCTCAATTTTTATATTATTAATAAATTGTTTGGTATATCACATGAATTATTTAAAAAAAAATCATAGTTATAGAGATAATTTTTGGATAATCACCAAATATGAAATCAACTATAAGTGTTTCCATATCATCCTAGAGTCTCTAATTTTCTAGATATGCAATCATGCATACTCTAATGGGACCAATTTTTATTCCTCAAGTGGATTCATTGGTTATTTGTGTTTCAATAGTTGTCACTCAACCATCCTTTATTAATGGTTCCAAATTAGTTACAATATAAATATAAATATGTATTTTTATGTTTTAGTTAAGTTTTAACTATTGGTTCCTAAAGTATTTGGCATATATATTGTATTTTAGAGTAGGAATTCTATTTTGAGTAAATAGTTTGTACATGTATGCTCTACATGATTTCAACACATAGTTCTATTTTTAATTTTTAAATTTAAACTTAAATTAGAGGATGATTCAACCCCTCCCCAATCATATATATATTTATATACTCTCTATCCCAAAATGAGGAGAATTTTGGATATTAAAATTAATAGGAAATTATATAAAGTACTTTACAATTAGTCTTGATGTGCAAATTTGGTTCTTCTCCAATCCTATGAATATTTTAAGAATCTATATCATTTTGATATCTTAGTCTTTTGGTTATGTATAATTTGTCTTTTAAATATATTTATTCATATTTTTTTATTGTTAATTTTAATGTATTTGGTGTAATAATCATAATATCCCCTTGTAGATGTGCAAAAGTAATCTTACAAACATAATAACCTTTGATTATATATTCTTAACTTTACTATATTCCTTTTTCCTTAAAATATTAATTGTGTTTAATTTTTGATGTGTTCAAAATATCTTGCAACAAGCATTAGTTCTAGATTACTTGTCCAACTACTAATTCAAGATTTGACTTAGAAAGGTTTCATCTTGTTTGGGCCACATGCCTTATTTTTTGTCTTACCTTTCCCTCTTTTTGAATTTGTTTTTGTCAGACCTAATTTAGGTTAGATATATCATCTACTCACCCATATAAATCATATTTATATTCATCCATATCCAAACCATTTATGGTAAACAAATACTTTGCTCATCACTACTCCACCGACAAGTTGTTTACAAAACACAATACCCTACAACTCATGCCTTAGAGGGAATTTATTTCACTAGTCCTAAAATATTAGAGGATAGCTCATAAATATTATTGGTGTTCACAAAACCCATATAAACATGAATTTATCTAGCATTATAAGGAGAGCTTGAACATTTGCATCTATTTTTGTGAGAAGAATCACTTGAGTTACACTAGATATACTCAAAAGAGTAACATGGTCTACCTTAGACACTAAATTGATATACCCACCTTTTTAAATTCATATAAAATTTATGTTTTATAAAATTTTTAGTTGGGGACCTCATGGTCAATCATATTCTCTAAACATACAACCTTGTTCTAAAAGATTATTTTGGAAAAAACTGTGAAATCATCAAATATTTGATATACAACCTTGTTTTCCTCTATGTCTAAGTCCTAAACATGGCTAATTGGTTTTGCTATCAATGTATCTAGAGCCATCCATAATATACCCAAAAACTTAAGAAGTATCTTCCCTCTT
The DNA here is from genome assembly GCA_037957365.1 of Torreya grandis. Lineage (NCBI taxonomy): Eukaryota > Viridiplantae > Streptophyta > Pinopsida > Cupressales > Taxaceae > Torreya > Torreya grandis. The sequence continues at coordinate 1,908,799 of JARHVA010003454.1, read as the reverse complement.
TTTATCCCTCAAGAGGTAGGATTGTTAAAGAGTATATCAATGATTTTAAAACTACTTTATTAATATTGAATGTAACCCATGAAGAATTTATATGTAGACTCTTTCCATTTACATTAAAATATTTTACCTATCAATAGTTTCTTATTGTCTTTGAAAGTTCAATTACATTTTGGGAATAATGCCAAAGCACTTTTTTTCATAGTTTGGCCAAGTCACAATAAAAAGTGTTGTTTAAAAAAACTTTATAATCATGAGAATATACCCAAATGAACTAATCTAAGCCTTCAATTCTAGTTTCCAAATATGTACAGATGACTTTAGATTAATTATAAACCTACTTATTTATTATCCCTCAAAATGTATAATAATGCCTTGGACCCCATGAATGTTGTATTTCTCTATAAAGATATCAGTTTTGATATATTACCTTTGGATTATGTTATATATCAACATCAATAAACAATTGAATCACTAATTTTAATCATTAGCCCCAAATTCCAAATGTAGGTCAAAATACCATGGCCCAAAACTAGAACCATGGGTACACCCCTTTACCTTAATCCTATGCTCCACCTAAATGGCACCTTAGTTTCTTGAATAATTCTATGCTTGTATCTAATCATAAAATCCAAAGTTAGTCTTTGATACCATTTAATATTTCTATGACATAGGATACTATTTCTAACTCCATAAAAATAGAAATGGAAGTTATTCAAAGGATGGTGCAAAAAATATTTAATGAGTTTCTCAACAAGCAAAAATTCATCAGGAACATTGGTGGATATAATACAAAACATAACTTTCATATTCCAAAGATACAATAGGCCTTTCAATAAGGTTGTAAATAATCCAAAGTGGTTTCCACCTAATAAGATGCCAAAGATAAATATCATGAAAGAAACTCTTCCTAATTGGTGCCAAGTTCATAACATAACACAGCATCATGAGATAGACTACATTGATTTTTTTAGTGCCTTCATGATCTTTCAAAAAGAAATGGATAGATAGGAAGGTTTTGAAAATACAACATAACCATCTTCCTCTAATGATTTATGACATCCCAATACAATAATGGTCTTTGAGACCTATGACTTCCCATTCCTATTAGAGGATGAGAATAAACTAGAGGATAATACTGATGAGATCAATGCTTCCCAGCATTTAAAGAGGAACAATTAATTTTTTTTTAAAGTAGATTATTACCATTTCAACACCCCTGAATAATAGTGATACTATTCTACCAAATTATAAGGCCAACAATAATCTACCTCCTCCCAAAATGGATGAACATTTTTAGAGTGAAGAGACACATATTAGAGGAGGATAAAATATTGTTGAGGACATGAAGAAGATAAAATATAACAAGAATATTCATGAGCTAGTCCATATCACCTAGCAAAGATATTTTGTTCTTAAATCCTTAATTTTAAGGTCATTTACTAAAAAATAAAAAGTTACACATGCAAACATTATGGTATATAAGGACAATCTTGATGTACCACCTTTTTACTGACAATGATAATTTTTAGAAAGAATGTGCACATTTATTATGTTGACTCAGGTGTCTTAGCCAATGTGATGCCTATAGTTATATGTAATATATTGGGTTTGACCTCAAATAATTTAAAAAGAGTGGTCCTATAATTAAACAAGTCTTATGTCCCATGTGTTGGAAAGTTAACCAATATACACATCTAGTTTGCATTAGAGCCACATGTACAATAATACATAGATATTATAGTCGTTAACATTTAATAAGCCTAATAATTTCTACTTAGTCATGACTAATTAAAAATACTGAATGGTATATGGCCATAGATTTCTCACATAAGTGGCTACCTTAAAAAAGAGTATCCAACCAAATCTGATCATACATAATTGAAGATGAAGTACTTGATCACCAAGTAAAACACCATGAATGAGAGGGTTGACTTTACATCTTCACATGCAAGAGTTTACACATTCACCACAAATCAAGATCCTCATGAACAAGAATTTGAAGATCCTTGTCATTTGTAGACTCTCCATTTTGATATATCAAGATTAAAATAATGTTCAAGCATTGGTGTGGCCTTGATCAATCTAGATGGGAAGCAATATTTGATCACCTACTAACTACAATTCCCGTATACTAATAATAGATCTAAGTATGAAGCCATAATGTTTGCCCTCCATTTATCACTAAAGAATAACATTAAGTAGTTGTAAATATTTAGCCATTCATATATGGTTGTTAATTATAAAACAAAGAAGTATCAATGCAAGGTTACTTAATTTAATAATTATGGACACTAAACATGGGACCTAATAAAATCATTCAAGCATTAAAAATTAGAGCCATCCAAATAGAAATAAACTAGATGGTGTATTTACTAGCAGCATTAACTATCAATCTGGGATAGATTCAAAAATCTAAAATGCATAAATTCTATATGTAGTTAATCCCTTGTCCCTTTATCCTAGATAATGTGTAAAACTTCCAATTATTTGGGTACCATCAACATATTGTACAATTTTTGACTAATTTTAGAATCTTTGGATCTCAATTAATAGATGAGAAGAATAGTGAGTCCATGCATGTTGAATATTTAGGAGAATATGGTGTCCTATATTTGAAGTATAAATGCATTCCTTTGGGGATGGTCACCTCAAAATGAGCTTTTGAAGTAGATCAATAGTCTCAAAATCAAAATCAACTTAAAGAAACTAATTATGATTTTATTAAGGACAATCTAGGCACTGACCAACATCTCTAGTATATGAACATTGGTCTAATTTTCACTAAAAGTGAGAAACAAAAATTTAAGAATCTATTTATAGAATACAAATATGTGATCACCTGGGCATATGAATATTTTAAAAGTATTTGAGCCTAGGGTCATCACCCACACCATCCCATTAAAGTAAGAGCATAATCCTTTTAGGTAGAGATAAAGGCTAGTAAATCTAATTCTATTTCCTCTTATCTAAATTAAAGTACAAAATATACTGGATGTTAAGATTGTCTCTCCAATTAGGTATTATACCTAGGTAGCCAACTTGAAACTAGTTAAGAAAAATATTAGAGAAACCAGACTCTATTTGAACTTCAAGAATTTGAACCAAGCATAAAAAAGGATAATTATCCTTTTCCCTCCTTAGATGAGACAATTCATATGGTAATTGGATCTAAGATGATGTCCTAATTTGATGGATTCTCAAGATAAAATTAAGTTCTAGTAGAAGTAAAAAATAGAATTAAAACTACCTTCTCCATAAAGCATGGAAGTTTTACATATAAAAGGATGCCTTTTAGCCTAATCAATATTGGATCAACCTTCCATCAAGCTATGGAATTTTCCTTCTAGAGACTCATTGGTAAATTCATAATAATTTACATGAATGATCTAATAGTGTATTCAAAGGATAAATTTGATCATGCAAATCATTTTTAAATAGTATTTGATAGTTTTATGAGATATGGAGTATCGCTCGATCCAAATGAGAATATACTCAGGGTGATTAAATGGAAATTATTAGGACATTTCATTAATAAGGATGGGATATCCATTGATCCAAAATGAATCCAAGCCATTTTTTATTGGAAGCAAACTGAATGAGAGGACAGGGGGTGAACGAGTATTCAAAAAATATTACATTCAATTATACTTAAGAAATCATGAACCATTCAAACAAACATATAGATTTAGCAAGCATAAGCAAATATCCATATAAGCATGAAACAAAATAACACATCAAATATGTGGGAAACCTTCAAGAGGAATAAATCCCAATTATCTTTGCAAATAGAATACATTCTTATAAGATAAAAACCAAATTTAGTGAAGCAACAACTAGACTTTAGAAAGCACCCACTTGCAAGGAGGAACCAACCCCCTAAGTGACTCAACACCAACTCAGCCACATAATTGATTTTATCACCTTCATAAAACCTTATTACTCACACAACAAATTATTATTACCTGCTCTTCACACTCTTTAACCCTCTCAAACTATCTTTTAGGCTTCTTTGCTCAATTAGGTCTCTTCAAGATAGATTAGGTCATATGACCTTGATTTTCATACACAAAACTCATATTATATCTTCATGAAATTTTATATACAACCCTATGGTGGTATACAATACCTCCTTCTGTTCTTCAATCTTATATTTCATTCCCTTCTATTTTTCATTTTCTTACATCCCAATAAGGCCTAAAATGCCTTGTTCTTATACAAGCCTCTTGATCATACACCTTTTATTTGGATACAGACACTTGAACACTTATATTGGAAACAAAATCAGCCTTAATATATGTTAAAATTAATATTGAATCATTAAATTAGGTCAGACATAACTCAAATAGACCAAATCCTTCTTTAGGTCTCATGGAGACCTAATTCCATTAGGCCTACTTTAGGACTTATTACCTTATGACCCCTTGAAACACTTTACACCTATATAAATGGCACAATGTTTTCAAAATAAAAATAATAATCATTATCCAACATATTTTTATCATCATGACACTTTTTAGGTCCAATCACCACATGAAACACTCCATTAGCAATGTTCACATTAGGCCTTTAAACACATAGAAAAGTCTTTCTTGAGAAACTAAACATAAACATAATTTATTGTGACAAAAATTCCAATAAAAAACTTATAAATAAAATAAATTATCTCAAAAATATCACCATAATCATTATACACTTCCACTAAAGAGATAAGGACTCAAGAACACCTCTATAACTCACTCACTTAGAACTACCAATTTTCCTCAAAGACCCGTCATGGTGAATTTGAACTCCAAATAATATTTAGACATAATAAAATACTCTTTATAAATTAAAAATATAATATGACATATTTATAACATCCTCAAATTTAAAACTCATATGGTCTAATAGTAAAATATTGGTCTTTTAGACCAATCTCATGACCTTATATCATACTGTCTTATTTAAACTAGATAGGTCAACTTGTGAGAAAAAATTCACCATATTAAATAATATAAATTAATTAATTAAAGAATATAAATGATTTAAAATTTATTAATAACATATCCATGCACTTGTTTTCATCATCATATCATGAAAACACATTCCAATTCATCTTCTCACTACTGCCTAGGTTTTTCACTATTTGCACAATTAGGCCTGTTAGCAACTGGCCTACTTGGATCACCAAATTAGAGTATTTAAGGACTATAAATTTTCCATAAAAATTTATGGACATGAAGAATTATTCTCTAACTTCTTATTCCATCTATTTTCTTACTATGTCTAATGCAACTTTTGACTTCTATAACAAGTTCTTCAGAAACAAGCTTGTAACTCAGCGTTTATTCTCTCTCCTCTCTAACCAATATTACCTAGAGGTACTTGGGAGATTAAAATACAATATATAATATATTAACTAATCATATAAATCCATACTAAGCACTTTTTAGAAACATATTCAATGTCAGGTCTTCATTAGGGTTCTAAGAGTGTTTAGACCAATTTCCACTCTTAATGATCATTCATAAAGCATAGCCCCTCAATCTAAAAACTAATGACTATAATTTTTATCTATGAGCATTCCCAATATAAAATTAACTACTTATATTCACATGTAAGGGGTTTAAAATATAATTAGCACAATAAAAACTTTTTTGGGTTGAGAACCCTTCATTTTGCACACTCAAGAGACCTCCAAACAACTTTTCATGCCTTTTCCTTCACACTATGACCTAAAAATACATGAATAAACTTTTAAAAATATACCTCACCTTTGAAAATGTTTACATGAGATAAAACACCTTGAAATCTAATCATGACCCCTCATTAGGCCACATTCTCTCTCTTTGCTCTTTAGACGTTGACTTGTAAACCACATTAGGCCTTAAAATAATCTTCATGTCTCTTTCCATGCACTCTCCACCTCAATTAAATAATAAAGGAGCCTCATAAAACCAATCATGCATGTGTGCACTTATTTCATCAAGCCACCATGCTTATACCTTTTGATAAGGTCTCTTCATGCCATGACTAGTCTTAGGCTACTAAAGAACTAGACCTCAAAGACATGTACCTTCATGAAACCATAAGGAATTAGTTTCCTTCAAATATCTCTTTTTCATTTAAATTATCTTTCATGACAACATCCTTTAATTCTTATAATCTTTTCATAAAACACACTACTAATTATTCTTACTCAGAACAACACTCTTGTAGACCTACTTGTCATCATACCTTTCACAAGAACCTTTAATGAAACCACTGATAACTTCAAGCTGACCTAAATCTTGACTTAAACCAATATAAAATACAATGCTCAATAATCTCAAATTTTCATATCATGTACATACTTCAATTACCACTCATCATGTACCTTGACTAGATGAACCTTGACATCAATGACAATAACCTTGGCATCAATGACAAGAACATGCTGACAAATTCCCCATTTATCATTGATGAAAAACACACTACATAAATTAAATCACTTTAAAATTATGTTGGAATCATAATGACTGGGAGGAGAGGGTGAATCAGCCTTCAAAACATTTCTTTCAATTTGATTTAAGGAATCATGAGCCATTCAAACAAACATATAGATATAGAAACCATAAACAACTATCTGCATAGCATGAAACACAAGAACACATCTTATATGTGAGAAAAATTCAAGAGGAAGAAAAACCAATGATCTCTATAAATGGACTACATTCCTATAATATAAAAACCAAATTTAGTGAAGCACCAACTCTACATGAAGCACCAACCCCAACTAGCCAAGTACCCACTTATCTAGGATTTATCAAGCACCCACTTCAAGGAGACACTAACTTAGCCATATGATTGATTTGATCACCTTTAAAAAACTATATTTCTCAATCAATATATGATGACCACCTCTTCAGATCTTCACACTCTTATCCCTCTCAAACTATCTTCTAGGCCTCTTCGCTCCACTAGTTCTCTTCAAGATTGATTATGTCATATGACCTTGATATTAATATGTAGATACACTATAAAATATTCATTATAGATCCTATACACTCTTATAATGGTCTATAATACCTCTTTCTACCAAACAATGTGTTATGTCATACACATACACTCTTCTCATTCATATAGGCCTAAAATTACCTTGTATACCATTCCATGTTCATAAACCACTTATTTAGCCACACAACCTTAACCTCTTAGGTCATCCATATAATAGGTCTTAGGACATCTTTTGGACATGAATCAAATGAGATTTAAGTCCCTTTTGGTGTGTCATGACTCAATTAGGCTTCATTTATCTTTTAGGTCTCATATAGACCTAATTACATTAGGTCTATCTCTTAACACCAAAACTTGATTCTCTTGGGCTGAGATGGATTTCTCCAACATTTGAAAACAATTCAACCACTTAGTCAAGGAAATATTCTAACCTCTTATTGTTGGAAGCCAAACCACTACGATGGGGGGGTTGAATCAGTGAGCTCTTAAAAATTTCTTCTAATTCTTTAGTTTGTTAGTCAAGAATCAATACATAATCCATACAGCAATCAAACCACAACAAAGAACATAAATAAATAACACGTGGTATATGTGGAAAACCCTTAAAAGTAATAAAACCCATAGTAATCACTACATAGAATACTTGTCCTAAATTAGATATACAATGAGTCAATAATATTGTTGAGCACCCATTGAGTTTGAGGCACCAACTCCAAATATTCAAGAACCTTCTTGAAAAAACATTTAGAAAGCACCCAATTTATAGGAAGCACCAACTCCTTGATTTGTAGATACTAATCTTTAGGAGGCTTCAACCCCTTTTCCCAGGTACTAACTCAACTTATCAAATCATCCACCTTTCTCAGTTATTTCTATCAATAAATTATGGTATAATTATGCTCTTTCTCTACTTATCTATCTTAAATTCATTCTGTTATTTTTTTACTCATCACTCTCAGATTCATTATACTATTTATTTACTCATCACTCTCAAATTAATTATGTTATTTTTATACTCTCTTTCTCTACTCAATCAAATAGACATATTAAGATCTCTCTCCTCTCTGATCTTTATTTATCAAAGATTTTGTCCTCTGTACCTTATCTGTACATCTCTTTTATCAAATTTTGTATGAATCATTCAATCATTTCATACTCATGCCTCTCTAGCCATATTTTCTTCAATGGACCTTTGATATTCTCCTTAATGAATAATATTTATCTATATTTCACCCTTTGAAAAGATAATCTGATCTTGCTTATATATAAGATGTTGATCAATAGCCTCTTCAAGCAGGCCAAAAAAAATTCTATGGTTAGATATAAAATTATTTATTCTCTTTTGAGAAATAATTCACATTAACTTATTTAAAATCTAACTCACATAGGTCAGCCTAACTAAAACAAAGCTTGGATAGACCAAGCAATCATTAGAATACATTTAGTGTTGGCCTGATGAAGCTTGTAGTAGTCTTGATAAAATTTGTAGTATCTTTGATGTAATTTGTATCAAGCCTAATGTAGTTCATATCAAGCCTAATGTAATCCATAGTAATCCTGATGTAATCCATATCAAACTTGATCTAATCCATAACATGCCTAATGTAATCCATAATAGACTTGATGTAATCTGTAGTAACCCTAATATAATCTTTAGCAACCCTAATACAATTGATAGCATTCCTAATGTAGTTCACAACAAAATTAATGTAGTTTATAGCTACCTAATGTATTCCATAGCAAATTTGATGTAATTCATAGAATTCTCATAGCATCTATAGGCATGATCTTATTCTTAAACTCCTTAGATCACCTTACTTCACATTGAATAACTTATTTAATGGTTTTTTGTCTAAATCAATTTTGTAGACAATTTTTATGTCTCCATATGATGTAAAATATAGATAACAAGTCTCTTGGTGAATTGTTTACTTCATAAAAACAACTTTCATGGTAATCTACAAACTCATTCAGTAGTTATTGACTCTACAAAAAATACAAACTATTATTAACAAAAATTCCTTAACATCAATGACCATATTCTTTACTAAATATCAAACCCTTTGACATACCTCTTTGACATCAGACCTCAAAAGATTAAACATTAATGACAACATCAACCTTGATCACTAATCACCTTTGACATCATGTTTCTAACTGAGAATACACTCTTAATAGCCTACTCATATCCACAATACTCACTCATTGATCAACACTCTCATTATTCCACTACCATGCTCAAAAACTTTCACCAAATAAATATTTGACATAAATGACCATTATTCCTTTACATGTTTCACCCTTTTTACATCAATGACAACAACATGCCAACAAACTCCTAAGATTTGTCATTTATGGAAAACATAATACAATCTAAAATCACTTTAAAATGTTAATTTTCCCATCTGCTCATTCTTCACCTTTTGAAATTAGTGACAAAGGGTCTTCCACAAACTTCCATCTAATCTTTGGACCTAAAATTCAATAAAAAACATAATGAAATGATGACAAAAACTTACCTTAGTCTCATACCAATTTTTGTAGATAACTTCTAAAACATTTGAACTGTACCTCAAGAAACCATGCTTCTTATCACTTCTACATCATTTTATTGACACTTTAAAACATATAGAAACAAACCTACCCCTAAATCCATACCCTCCTCTTGAGTCACAAGATTGAAACCACTCTCAAAAACATCTCTAAATAGTCTACTTATCCCAATTCTAAAATTTCTCCCAAAATTTAGCTCTTTTATCAAACTAACCTTTTCTCAACTAATTCCCTCTTTGAAACTAAAGAAAAATGGTTACACAACCTAAAATATATTTTATCCAAACAAAGTGTTGCTTCTCTAAAAATGACAACATCCACCTCCATTTTCCTGATGAGAAATCTATAAACTTATCCTTAGAAGACTGCTAGATACTAATCACTACACTTGATTATCTTTTGACTATCATAGACTATTGAATCTTGATCCTCAGAGCTAAAATATACCCAAAGGTTATCTTCCCCTCAGTCCATGCCTTTCTTGGTGACTGATAGAATATGGAATTACTCCTAATTATTGTCTTAAAAACTCAAATGTTTCCCTTGTATCTTCCCATTTTTATTCTTCTTGACTTTTTCTTTCTAATTTTTCTTCTTTTGGTGTTCCTTCTTCCTTGAGGTCAAGATCTTATGCATAAACTGTTAGTTGTGTGCTAACCTTCTTCGATCTGATCTCATCCACTCAACTCATCAAACACCTATCCTTCTTGATATCATTCAAAACATACAAATTATTTTTAGTTCTATTAGCATCTTTTACCAATCTTCTTGTACTTGCTTTTATTATATCACATCCTTTAGCATGAAAATTCAGAGTATATCCTTGATTGAACATTTGACTAACACTCAAAAGATTATTCTTTAGTCCTTTTACATATAACACATTCTCATTTTTGGTTTTCCCATTGTCAAGATTTAGTGTTCCCTTGCCAACAATATAATTTTTTTGTTATTGTCTCTAAACTTGACTGTACCTTTAGTAGTCTTCTTGAAAGATATAAATTTAATCTTGTCACCTTCCATATGGCTTGAATAACCACTATCAATGTACCACTTCAAACTCTCATCTTGAATGTGAAAATTAGTTTTTGCTAACATGGATTCTTCTTCCTTTGGACCATCATTTTCTTGATTCTTTTTTAATATTTTCAAAGGTTTTGACTTATTATCAACTTGAACATACACCATCTTATTTTGTCTAGGTGGGTTTACATAATCCAATCTACATAATATTACAATGTGTCCAATTATATTATAATTATATCAAATCTCACTATTTCTATTGATGTTTGACCCTTAGGCCAACGAATTTGAGAATCTTTTTTAAAATACATGACTATTCATATCATTCTTCCATGCATGATTATTTCTAACATTTAATCTATAGTCTATAGCTCTATGTCCAAACTAATTACAAGAAAAATCGTAGTCATAGAATAAATTAATGTACCTTATTACATTTGGTTTCTTGATAGGAAATGATTTTTGAAGATTTTTGAAAAACATATTGACACTTTTTCTATCTCTAAGAGGAGTGATAATCTTATTGACCTTTCCTAATCTCTAACTGTCATTCACAATCTTAGATTTCTTGAAAGCATCAGTATATGTCATTCGCTTACTGATATTCTACTCTTCCTTGATACTCTTCTGGTCATACATGTATCCAAGGCCTATTTTAATGATAGGTGATATTTGACTATTCAATATGTCATCAATAATTACATTGTTCTTCTCAAAAAACTTACAACTTTTCAATTTGACTATGAATGTTTCCAAATCTAACTTCAATAAACTTATCTCATATTTTTAATCATTTCACTCTCCTTACTTGGACTTCAAACTTGCATTTTCTTCTTCTAAATGAGTCTTTAAATTTTTGATGACCTCCTCAGCTTCCTTGGCACTCTTAGTTATCTTAGTTTCCAAGATACATATCTTTTCTTCATGACTTTTTACTAGAGACTTCAACTTTTGGTTTTTATTTCTTTGACTCTTCAATTCATTCAAATCACTAATAAGTTTTACCTCAAGATCAACCTTATCTTCTTATTCATCCACTTATTCATCACCCATGAAGACTTGTTATTTTGAACTATTCCTTTATTCAACTTCAATGGACATGAATAGGGATTCATCACTTCTATGGTCTGAGCTACAGTCATCACTATCTAGGATTAATTTATCACTTACTTTAAAAGAGATTTTGTCTTGTTTATAATATATAATCTTTTTTTTATTGAAGAAATTTTGATTATAGTCACCTTGTTTGCAATTTTTCTTTCTCTTGTCATACTTATCAGGCTTCTTCTTCTCTTCACCATGTTCTCATCCTGATCATGTTTTTCCTTTTGACACTTGGCAGCAAAATGAACAATTCTTCCACAATTGAAATATTTTAATGGTAGTATGCCTTTGTACCTACCTAAACCTTTTCTCAATCTCCTCAAAAATAAGGCTTTGGGTTTGTATTCATCAACATTAATGTCACTATCAATTTTAAACTTTTTTATTTGTATTTTCTTTACAATTTTGAATGTTGCTTTCATTTTGTAATATCTTCCATCATCAGTCATGATCTCATAAGTATTAAATATTCCATGAAGTCCATTCATTTGTAACTTGTCTAAATCTTTTACTTATTCAACTATTGACACATTTGAGTAAAATATTGGGGTTGAGGATCTTATTACCTTTTGAAAAATAGTTGACTCATTAACCTTTTCTCCAAGACCTTTGATTATGTTGACTACTTCATTAACTCTAAAAAGACATGATATAATATTATCTTCTTCCTTCATCTTTAGAACTTCAAACTATCTTCTACAGGTTTGAAGCTTTGCCAATTTTAAATTGGTGTTACCTTCATAGATAAGTTGTATCTTGTCCCAAAATTCCTTAGCTAACTCATATTTCATCAACTTGATAAACTAAGATTCTACCAATCCACACAATATGGCATTCATAGCCTTTGAATTATTCTCACATAATTTCTTTCCTATAGCATCAGTTAGAGGAGTTTGAGGGATAGTATACCCATCAATAACTTACTACCAATTGTCAAACCCAAGAGCCATCAAATATGTCTTCATACTGATGCTCCAAAAGGCATAATTGGTTCCAATTAACAAAGGGACCTTGTTTGTTGAAAACCCTCCTTGTGATTGATGAATAAACATTGTGCTTCTTAAGATATACCTTTTAGTTATCAATCCTAACCTTGAAGATCCTAATCTAATACAAATTATTGGAAGCAAAACCATTGAAATGGGGGTGAATCGATGATATCTTAAATTTTTCTTATAATTATTTAATTCGTTAGTCAAGTATCGATACAAAATTCATAGAGTAATCAAACCACAACAAAGAACATAAGGACATAACACTTGACATATGTGAGAAACCCTTAAAGGGAATAAAACCCATAATGATCAATACATGGAATACTTGTCCTAAATTAGATATGAAATGAGTCGATAAGATTGCTAAGCACCTACTCATCTTGAGGAACCAACCCCAAATAGTCAAGCAGCAATATGACAAAAAATTCAACAAGCACCCACTTGCTAGGAAGCACAACCTCCCTAATTTGTAGATACCAATTTACATGAGGCTTTAACCCCCTTTACCAAGCACCAAATCATCCTCCTTTATCAATTACTTCTATCAACAAATGATGGTATAATTTTTCTCTCTCTACTTATCTATCTTAGATTCATTATGTTATTTTTCTAGCTCATCACTCTCAAATTCATTCTACTATTTTTTGCTCATCACTCTTAGATTCATTTTTCTATTTTTCTTATCTCTTTATCTACTCAATAAAATAGACATATTAGGCTATCTTTCCTCTTTTATCTTTATTTATCAAATGTTATATCCTCTCTACCTTCTCTACTCATCTCTTTTAGCAAATTCTATATAAATCATTTGATGATTTCATACTCATGACCCTCTATCCATTCATTCCTCAATAGACCTTTGATCTTCTCCTTAACGAATAATATTTATCTATATTTCACCCTTTGAAAATATAACCAAACAAAATTCTATGGTTAGCTATTAAATGATTTATTCTCTTTTCAAAAAAAATTCACATTAGCTTATTTAAAATATCACTCACATAGGTCAACTTGATTAAAAATAATATGGTATAGACAAATAAAGCATTATAATACATTTAGTGTCAGCCTTATGAAGTCTTTAGTAGTCTTAATATAGTTTATAGAAGCTTTGATGTAGTCCATATCAAGCCTTATATAATCCATAGCAATCCTGATGTAACCCATATCAAGCTTGATGTAATCTATATTATACCATATTTAATCTATATAAATCCTGATGTAATCCTTAGCATACCTGATGCAATCTTAGAAACACTGATACATTTTATAACAACCCTAATATAGTTTTTAGCATGCCTAATGTAGTTCATAGTAAACTTGATGCAGTCCATAGGTACCTGATGTAGTCCATAGATAATTTGATGCAATCCATATCATTCTCCTAGTAGCTCTGGACACAATCTTTTTCTCTAAACTCTTTAAATTACCTACCTTCACATAAAAAATCTTATTCAAAGTCCTTTAGTCTGAATCAATTATGAAGACTATTTTGTGTCTCCATATGATGTAAAATATAGATAGCAAGCCTCTTGGGAAATTATCTACTTCACCAAAAAAAATTCATGGTAAGGTATAGATTTATTAAGTATCTATTGACTATGTAGAAACAATAAACTCTTATTAGCGAAAATTCCTTGACATTAATGACCATATTCTTTACTAAATATCAGACCCTTTAACATCAAAACTCATAAGATGAAACATTAATGATAACATCAACCTTGATAACTAATAAAATTTGAAAAAATCATGGTTCCAACTAAGAACACACTCTCAATAGGCTACTCATATCCACAATACTCACTTACTAATCAACACTTTCTTTATGCCACTACCATGCTCAAACACTTGACCAAACAGACCTTTGACATCAATGACTATTATGCCTTTACATGATGCATCCTTGTGACATCAATGAAAAAAAAATTCTAGTACTTATATTCTTTTTTAGATCTACATCCTTCATTCATAGCTTGAAACCTTCTTTAGAACAAATTACCCTTTTAGGCCTGTGTGCCTAAAAAACACTATCTTACAAGAATGAAGCTCAAACATACTTAAGACACTCAAATATGATCAAATGTGTATATATATATATATATATATATATATATATATATATATATAGTGTATGCATGACCTCAAGGTCATTACCAAATGTATTAAACACTTTCACTCATAAGATAAGGCTTCTAGAACACTTCTGCAACTCACTCACTCAGAACTGCCAGATTACATCAAAACATAGTCATGGTGACTCATACCTCCAAAACTTGTATAGGGACATTAAAATATTTACAATGCATGAAAAATATCATATGACATCTCTATACCATATTCAAATAGAAACATCATCTGGTCTAATGAAAAATATTAGTCTTTCAGACCAATCTCATGATCTAATATTTCATTGTCTTATCTGAACCAGAAAAGTCAAATATGAGCAACTTTTTCACAGTATTAACTAACCTTAAAAACTTATATAAAACATTAAAATGTCTTAAAAGTCATAAAAAACATATTTATGCACTTTTTTCATCATTATATCATGAAAACACATTATAATTTATCTTCTCACTACTACCTAGGTTTTTCACTATTTGCACCATTAGGTTTGTTAGCAACTAGCTAACATGGATAACCAGTTTATCACACTTGAATACTAGAACCTATCTAAAAAATTTCATGTAAATAAACAATTACTCTCTACCTTCTTCCTCCATCCATTTTCTTACTGTGTTCAATGCAACTTTTAACTTTTACAATAACTTCTTCAAAATCAAGCCTATAACTCAACATTTTCTCTCTTATCTCTAACCAATACCACATGGAGGTACTTGGTAGATTATAATACAATATCCAATATATTACCTAATAATACCAATACATTATGGGTACTTTTTATGAATATCTTGAAAAATAGGTCCTTATCAGGGTTTTAAGAGCGTTTAAACATGTTTCCACTTTTAATTATTGTTCATAAAGCATAGCCCCTCAATCCAAAAATTAATTCATGTAATTTTGAGTTAGGAACCTTAACCATATTCCATAAAATACTTAGTTTCCCATACAAAGGTTTGATGAGCTGATGATCACAAGAAAATAATTCTCAGATTAAGAACTCTTCATTATGAGCACTCGAGAGACCTCTAAAGAACTTTTCATGCCTTGGCCTTCAAACTAGAACCTCAAACTACATGAAAAAACTTGAAACATTATACTTCATCTCTAAAAAGTCTTACATGAGCTAAAATTACCTTTAAATATGATCATGACCCTTCATTATGCCACACATTCTCTCTCTTTGCTCTCTAGACCTTGACCTGTAAACCATATTAGGCCTTGACCTTCATGACTTTTTCCATGTAGTCAACACCTCACTATCATGATAAAAATCTCACTCTCATGATTAAACACTATAACACATTATTTACATGCCTTGACAACAGATCATGATGCCTCATTAGGATAATAATCATGTAAGAGAGATCTAGATTTAAACCTTGACTAAAGTTCCTAACCCTATAGGCTCATCTTAAAACTATCATGGGTATTCCAATGCTTCACATACATTCTCAAAAAACCTCATAAAACCACTCATGCATGTATGTAATAATCTCACCAAGACACCATGCTCATACCTTCTCATAAGGTCTCTTCATGCCATGATTGGGCTTAGGCTAATTGAGCACTTGATTCCTTGACCTTTTCCTTTCATGTCACGACCTCAAAAAAACATCAACCAAACAAATATAATAAATTATAGGTAATTCATATCACTTCACCATTCTCTTTCTAATGAAATCAATCTTCCACAACCTCATATAGACCTAAAACCACATGAATAAGAATCATTTGACTTTACATCTCTCTTCCATGTACCTAAACACCTTTAAATCCTTGACCCATGCCTTCATGAAAACATAATAAACTAGTTTCCTTTAAACTCTCTCTTGCCTTCAAATTCCTCTTGTCACATCAAGCTCATAAGCTCATACCTCAAAGACCACTCATCATACATATTTACCAGATGTAACGTGACATCAATGACATCAACTTTAACATCAATTAAATCAACCTTGACATTAATGAAAACACTTATCAACAAATTTCCCCTTTTTCATTGATGGAAAACACACTATAACATGATCATTCTCATCTCCCCCATTTTAGTTTTCCCCCATCTTTGACATTAATGAGAAAGGGTCTTCTACAAATTTCTATCTAGAATCATACCTTCTTGAAAAAAAATCTCAATACACATAATATGAAACATTACATGAACATGATCCCCCTTAATCTAGTCATACCTCCTTCAAATGAACTCAGATCACAAGACCACTCACATTTTTCTTAACATGACTGATATGACTCAAACCTTTTATCACACATTAGGCCATCATATTCATTACATCAACTAAAAAATTAAGGACTCTCCCTTTGTCTTCATAGCTTGAGCTCACCACATGAGTCATTAAGACTCATAGATCTTTCTCAACATCCTTCAAGCATCTCTTATATACCAATAAAATACACATGCTTTCATCACACATCCATATCTATCAATAACATTTAACTTGTCTTTATGGCCATATTAATCTTGTAGACCAATATAAATTCCATATGTCTCTAGACATAATCTTATTATTAGAACTACATTCCATACTATAACTCTTTATGAACTGATCTATAGAGTCAATGCCAAAACTCCTTTCACCTTCTCATATACATTCAATCTATAGATTAAAAAAACTTATATCTTACAACATAGATAACTTTAAATCCTCTCAAGATGATTCATTATTTGACTACAATCTCATGCTTTTGAAGATAGAAGAGTGTCTCCAAGAGGTATAATGGATTCACCCCTTTGCATAGGGTTATCAAAACTCTATGAACTCAGGAGATTCCCAAATCTCCAAATCACTTTCCTCAGCTATATTTCAATTATGAGACTAATATTCCCTCATTATAATCCATTTAAGCTTGACTATAGCATTGATCTCATCTACCTTATCATCCTTATTTTCTCTTTGACTTCCTTGTCAACACATGTAGATAACAAGTATTCTTGAAATTCCTTCACTTTTAATCCTTGATTTATCTTTAAAAATATTCCATCTTGACCATTGGGCTCAATATGATTATTATTGACTTTCTTTGGCTTCCATACCAATGTTTGACTATTCTCATGCACTCTAGGAGCTCCATATACCTTGTTAAGCCTTGAGGGCCTTCTACCTTCATTAGGATAGAATTTTGGAATGTATCCCATATTGTGACAACTATAAAAAACAACATTTATGTACATACATCTTGATGGATCACTCCTTCTCCTATGTTCTCATGATAACTCATTCCTTGAGACCATTCTACAATCACTTTCTCTATGACCAAATTTATAACAAGAAAAATAATAATCATTGAAATATCTCATTGCATTAGGTTTTTTTTTTTTTTTAATCTTCATGTTGGTATTATTGACTTGTCGATGATCATTATGAGTCTCAAAGTTAAGAGTTTCTATATAGGTCTTTGAGGTCTGACTCTTCTTTTTCTCCTTTTGGTCTTATTTGAACCCAAGGCTTGTCTTGTCATGTAGAGACATTTGACTACTCAAAATATCACCAAGAACTTTGTTACTCTTCTCAAATATATATTGTGTCTTCAACTTGAATGATGCCTGATCTAGTTATACCTTTAAGGACTCCATTTTTATTCCAAACTTGATGCATGCTTCCTCCATCGTAAAACTTGTAGAGATAATTTCAATTTTAATTCCCAGTTGTTTGATGATATCCTCATATTCATTGTTGTTTATTCTTAGTCTCTCTTCAAATATATTTATTTGATCCTCATAACTCTTAACCAATTATCTTAGTTTTTTATTCTTCCTTCTTTGAAACTTTAACTCCTCTAGATCATTCACCAATTCTAACTCAAAATTCACTTTAGCCTCTTCATCATCTATAAGACCTTTCCATTTTGATCAAACCTCAATGCCTATTTCTATATCCATGAATAAATGTTCATTGTCATGCTCATTATTGTCATCATCACTATCAGATGTACTTGTATCACTTACATTAGATAATTTATTATCTTATTTGGTATAAAACTTCTCTTGTTCTTGTATGGCCCTTTCTTGCCTTTATAATTCTTGAACTCTTTCTTTCTTTTTTCAATATTATAGTCCTTATCATCACCATGATATTCATCATGTTCTTCATCATCCTCTATCTTATCATTGTTATGACACTTAGATGAAAAGTGACCAATCTTACCACAATTGAAACATTTGAAAGGCAATTTACCCTTTTACTTACCATATCCAATAATCAATTTACTAGAAAACAATGTTTGTCAATTCATCATCATTAATATCTAAACATACCTTATCCTTGACCATCTTAGCTTTTTACTGCTTCTCATCCTTGAATGTTCTTTCTTTCTTGGGAGGTATCCCTTCATTTATTTTCATCTCATAGGTATCCAATAGGACATGAAGCCCATCCATATGAAGTGTATCTAGATCTTTCATTTCTCCTTCGAGACCTTTGGTGATGTTGACAACTTCATCAACCCTTAATAGGTAGGATGCAATGTTTTCATCCTCCATTCTCAAAATTTCAAACTACATATGGTGAGTTTGAATATTTTCAAAATTCACTTTGTTGTCTCCCCCATAAATTTTTTACAACATTTCCAAAATCCCTTTGGTTGTATCATAATGCATGACCTTTACAAATTATTCCTCTAAAAGACCACACAGAATGTCATTCATTGCCTTAGAGTTATTCTCATTTACCTTCTTACCTATTGCATTGTTGGTGGTGTATAAGGTGGAGTGAAACCATAAAAAATAGATTTCCATATGTCATAACCCAAGTACATCAGATAGGTATTCATTTTTATGCTATAAAACACATAGTTAGTCCCACTAAATAGAGGAGCCTTTTTGGTTGAGAAACATGTTTGTGCTTGTTGACTAGACATGCTTATGATTTAAGAATATCTTTTAAGATGTTAAGATTGATTCAAAGGACCAACATATGATACCAATTTTTGGATGCACAATGATTGAGTGGGGGTGAATCATTCTTCAAAACCTTTATCTAAATTTCACTTAAGCAATCATGAACTATTCAAATAAACATATAGATCTATCAAGCATAAGCAACTATCCATATAAGCATGAAACACAATAATACATCATATATATGGGAAACCCTAAATTGGAATAAAACCCACTCATATCTACAAATAGAATATATTAATATAATATAAAGACTAAATTTAGTGAATCACCAACTCCACATGGAGCACCAACCCCAACTAGCTAAGCACCCACTTATCTCAGTTTTAGTAATTACCAACTTGAAAGAAGGAACCAACCCCTAGAGGACTCAACATAAACTCAACCACATGATTTATTTTATCACATTCATAACACTATGTTATTAACCAACATATTTTGACCCCCTCTTCATCTCTTCACACTCTTATCTTTCTCAAACTGCCTTTTAGGCCTCTTCACTCAACCAGGTCTCTTGAAGACTGATTAGGTCATATGAACTTGATATTAATATATAAACACATTTAAATATCTTATTTAAAAATACTTTACACTCTTTTTATGGTGTAAAATACCTCTTTCTACTCAATAATGTGTTATGTCATTCGCATACACTCTTCTCAATCATATAGGCCTAAAATCCCCTTGTATATATATTATTCCTTGTTCATATACCAATTAGTCATCCACACACCCTTAACATCTTATTTTTTCCATATAATAGGTCTTAAATAAATATCATGTAAATTAATAAAATGATCTTTGATTCCCTTTTGTTTTGTCAAGACTCAATTAGGCCTCATGTGTCTTTTAGGTCTCATGTAGACCTAATTGCATTATGTCTATCTCTTAATGCCAAAACTTGAATCTTTTGGGCCTAGATGGATTTATAAAACACTTTTAAAAATTTATTAAAGGAAATATTTTGACATCTTCCATGATTTTTTATATCGGCATCCTTCGTTCATACCTTGAAACCTTCTTTATAACAAATTGCCATATTTGACCTGTGTGCCTGAAAATAAAGTCTCACAATAATGAAGATCAAACATACTTAAGACACTAAAATATGATAAAATAAGTATATATAAATATTATTCATGACTTAATTTTTATCACCAATTTTTTAAACACTCCCACTCAAAATATAAGGATCCAATAACACCTATGTAACTTACTCAGGACTGCCAAATCACCTTAAAACACAGTCATGGTGACTCAGACCTCCAACACCTATATAAGTAATTTAAAATATTTATAATTCATTAAAATTATAAATTTATATATATACAATATTAAAATATAAATATCATATGGTCTAATGACAAATATTAGTCTATAAGACAATCTCATGATCTAATATCTCATTGTCTTATTTGAACTAGACAGGTCAAATTGTGAGCAAAGTTCTCAGCATATTCACTGACCTAAAAAACATATATCAAACATAAAAATGTATTAAAATTCATGAACAACATATTTATTCACTTGATTTCATCGTTGTATCATGAAAACACATTCCAATTCATCTTCTCACTACTACCTATGTTTTTGAATTATTTGCACCATTAGGCCTGTTAATGTCTAGCTAACTTAGATGACTAGTTTAGAAAAATTAGAGAATATAACCTATACAAAAACCTTCATAGACATAAAACTTGAGTATATACCTTATTATTTCATCCATTTTCTTATTATGTTTAATATAACTTTTGAATTCTACAATAACTTCTTCTGAAA
Organism: Torreya grandis; assembly: GCA_037957365.1. NCBI lineage: Eukaryota > Viridiplantae > Streptophyta > Pinopsida > Cupressales > Taxaceae > Torreya > Torreya grandis. The sequence goes on along the minus strand of JARHVA010003454.1, from coordinate 1,887,331 downwards.
CAAGCCTATAACTCAATATTTTCTCTCTCTTCTCTCTAACTAGTACCAACTAGAGGTACGTAGAAGAGTCCACTACAAGATAAAATAACTTACCTAGGAATACCAATTCATTCTAGGAACTTTTGATCAATATTTTCAACATTAGGTCCTTATAAATGTTCTAAGAGGGTTTAAACTTGTTTCCACTCTTAATGATCTTTTATAAAGCATAACCCCTCAATAAAAAAACTAATACCTAGAATTTTTAGCTAGGACCATTAAAAATATACCATGAACTTAGTAGGTTCCTATGAAAATGTTTTATGAGCTAATGAACACAAAAAAATCCTTCTGAGGTTAAGAATGCTTCATTCTAAGCACTCGAGACACCTATAAATACCTTTTCATTCCTTGTCCTTCAAACTATAACTTCAAATTGCATAAAAAAACATGAAACAATATACATCACCTCTAAAAATTCTTACGTTATCTCAAAATACATTTAAATCTGATCACAACCCATTAGGCCACACTCTCTCTTTTCTCTCTAAACCTTGACCTACAAACCACATTAGGCCTTAAAACCATCCTTCATGCACTTTTTCATACACTCAACACCTCATGATCATACTCATCATCTCACTCCCATGTTTAAAACTATCATACATTATTCACATGCCTTGACAATAGACCATGATGCCTCATTAGGTCAAGCACGATTTAAGAGAGGTCTAGATGCAGACCTAAATTGAAGGTTCTACCCTTGTAAGTTCATCCTAAAACTCTTATGTGTATTACAATGTTTAACATACATGAAAAAACAAATCATATAACATAACATGCCTATATACACTCATATAACCTAGCCACCATGCTCATACCTTCTCATAAGGTCTCTTTATGCCATGACCTGGATTAGGCTACCTAAACACTTGATGCTTTGACCTATTCCTTCCCTATCATGACCTCAAAAAAACATCAACTAAGAAGATATAATACATTACACCTCACTCATATCACTTCACCATTCTCTTTTAAATGATAACAATCCTCCACAACCTCATAATGACCTAAAACTACATGTCCAAGCATCATATGACTTGACAGCTTTCTTACATGCACCTAAACACCTTTGACACATTAACCTATGCCTTCATGCAACCATAAGAATTAGTTTCCTTCAAATTATTTATTTCCTTAAAATTAATCTTGTCACATAAATATCACAAGCCCATACCTCAAATACCACTCACCATGCATCTTTACCAAATGCATGTTGACATCAATGACATCAACCTTGACATCAATGACAACACTTCTCAATAAATGATTTTTTACCATATACTCATTCTCCCCCTTCTAACGTGAATGAAAAAGGGTATTATAAAAACTACCATTCTATCCTTGGAATTGAATTTAAATGAACAACATAGAGAAATGCTGATAAAACTCACCTTAGGCTCATATTAGTTGTTGGAGGCAACTTTTGAAACTTTTGAACTGCATCTTAAGAAACCATGATTCTTATCACTATCTTGACACTAAAAAAAGAAGAGATACAAATATACCCCTAACACCATACTCTCATCTTAAGTCATAATATGGAAACCACTCTTAGAAACATCTCTCAATAGGCTACTTCTCCTCATTGGGAACTTTCTTCATTTCTGATCTTTCTCTCATTTTTGGTAACAGAATCATAGAGTTTATAAATCTTTATACAAACATGTTCCCCTTTTGTCATCATATCTTTTTCTCATCATATGAGTCATCATGACTCACATAACTTTCTCAACATCCTTCAAGCATCTCTTAGATACATAGGCTTCCATCACACTTAACAACATTTAAATTGTCTCTATGATCATATTGGTCTTGCAGACCAATACATATTCCATATATCTCTAGACATAATCATGTGATTATAATTTCATTACATACCATGAATAACTATGAAATAATCTCTATAAGTAATGCCAAAACTCCTTTCACCTTGTCACATTCATACAATCTACAGAGAAAAAAACCTATATCTTATAACATAGGCAACCTGAAATACTCTCAAGATGAATCCTTTGACTGCAACCTCACGCTTTTGGAGATATAAGAGTGTCTCCATGAGGCCTAATTAAATCACCCCTTTCCATAGAGATATAAAAACTCCATGAACTTAGGAGACTCTTAGATCTCCAAACCACTTTCCTTAGTTATCTTTCAATCATGAGACTAATAGTCCCTCCTTAGAATCCAATTAAGCTTGTCTGAGGCATTTAACTCATCCACCTTATCATCCTTCTTCTTCTCTTTGATTTATTTTTCAACACATGTAGATAACAAGTGTTCTTGACATTCCTTCACTTTTTATTCTTTCCCTATCTTAGTAAATAATCCATCTTGACCATTGGGCTCAATATGATCAATCTTGACTTTCTTTGGCTTCCATACTAATGTTTGACTCTTCTCATGTACTCTAGGAGCTCCATATACCTTTTTAAGTTTTTAGGGCCTTATAAATACATTAAGAAAGAATATTACAATGTGTCCTATATTATGAAAACTATAGAAAACAACATTTCTATACATACCTCTTGATTGATCACTTCTTATCCCATGTTCACATGATAACACATTCCTTAAGACTGCTCTACAATCACTTGCTCTATGATGAAAGTTATGACAATAAAAAAATAACCATTGAAATAAATATAATACATTATTTCATTGGGATTCTTGATTTGTCTCTTCATGTTGAATTTAATTTTGTTACTCTTGACTTGTTGATGATCACTTTAAGTCTTAGATTTGAAATTTTCTATATAAGTCTTTAAGGTTTGACTCTCCTTGCTCTCTTTTTTATCTTCCTTGAACCCAAGACCTATTTTATCATGTGGAGACCTTTTAATACTCAAAATATCACCAATAACTTCATTACTCTTTTCAAATATTTGATGTGTCTTTAACTTGATTGTTTCCTGATCTAATTATGTCGTTAAGGACTCTATTTCTATTCAAAACTTGATGCATTATTCCTCCTTGGTTTTAATACTTGTAATGATGATTTCAACCTATGTTTATATATGTTTAATGATCTCCTCATGTTCATTGGTGTTGATTCTTAGTCTCTCCTCAAAGATATTGATTTGTTCCTCATAAATCTTAACCAATGATCTTAGTTTTTGATTTTTCCTTATTTAGAACTTGAACTCATCTAGATCACTCACCAATTTTACCTCAAGATTCACTTCAGCCTCTTCTTCCTCTGATTCTTCATAATCCATAATACTTTTCCATTTTTATAAAACTCATTATATTTTTCCATATCTATGAATAAGGTTTCATTGTTATCTTGCTCATCATTTTCATCATCACTATAAAATGTACTTGTGTCACTTACATTAGATGGGTTATTGTCTTCCTTGGTATAGAAACTTTCATTGTTTTTGAATGACCCTTTCTTGCCTTCATACTTCTTGAAAACTTTCTTGATTTTTTTATTATTATAGACCTTATTAGTGTTACCATGATGTTCATCATATTCTTCATCATGCTTAGCCTTATCTTTCTTAGGACATTTAGAGGCAAAATGACCAATCTTACCATAGTTAAAGAATTTGAATGGTAATTTACCCTTATACTTATCTAAACCTCTCCCTACTTTTTCGACAAACATGGATTCTATATTGTCATCATAAATGTCTATGTCATCATCCTTGGCCTTATTACCTTATGAATTTTTTTCAAATTTGAATGAAACCTCCTTCTTGGAGGATCTACCATCACTTATTATCATTTCATAGGCAGTAAAGATGCCATGAAGATCATCCATTTATAGTGCATTAAGATATTTGATCTCTTCTGCTATAGATGCTTTTGAATAAAACTTAGAAGTCAAGGATCTTACTACATTTTGTACTATTTTTTATTTTTATAACTTATCTCCTAGACCTCTGATGACATTTACCACTTCATCTACTCTAAATAGATAATATGCAAGGTTTTCATCCTCTTTCATTCTCAAACTTCCAAACTACCTATGTTGAGTCTGTAACTTTTAAAACTTCACTTTGGTGCATCCTTCATAAATGGTCTAAAAAATTTGCCAAATACCTTTGGTTTTATCACAATGCATGAACTTTACAAATTCTACCTCTAAAAGACCACATAGAATGGCATTCATTGCCTTAAAGTTGTTGTCATTTACCTTCTTTCATGTTACATCAATTGGTGGTGTAAAAGGTGGAGTGAAACCATCAACAACAGATTTTCATATGTCATAACCCAAGGATATTAGATAGGTCTTCATTCTGATGCTCCAAAATGCATAGTTAGTCTCACTAAAGAGAGGAGCCTTATTGGTTGATAAACCTCCTTATGATTTTTAATTAGACATGCTTGTGATTAAAAAATGGCCTTCAAGCTATTATGCTTGATTCAAAGGGATAGGTTATGATACCAATTATTGAAATAAAAATGACTGATATGGGGGTGAATCAATCTAAAAAAACATTTCATTCAATTATACTTAAGCAATAATGAACCATTTAAACAAATATATAGATCTAGCAAGCATAAGCAACTATCCACATAAGCATGAAACATAAGAACACATAATATATGTGGGAAACCATCAAGGGGAATAAAATTAATGATATCTAAAAATTAACTACATTATTATAATAAAAAATCAAATTTCATGAAGTACTAACTCCACATGGAGCACCAAGCCCAACTAGCCAAACACCCACTTGACTAGACTTTAACAAGCGCCTAATTTCGAGGAACCAACCCCTATATGACTAAACACAAAATCAACCACATAGTTACTTAGATCACCTTAATAAAATATTCTTTCTCAAAAAAAAAATGATGATCGCCTTTTCTAGATCTTCACACTCTTCAATCCTTTCAAACTTCCTTCTAGGCTTCTTCGTTCAACTAGGTCTCTTCAAGACTGATTAGGTCATATGACCTTGATTTTCATACACATAACTCTTTTTATATATTCATTATATTTTATATACACCCCTCTTATGGTATAAAATACCTCCTTCTATTATTCAATCTTCTATTTCATTCACTTCTCTTTTTATTTTTATTACATCCCAATTAGGCCTAAAAAACCTTATTCTTATACAAGCCTCTTAGTCATACAAATATTGGTTTACCACACAAAATTTCACACTTATATTTTCCAAAAAAAATGCCTTAGTAAATTTTACAAGTAATAATATATCACTACATAAGGTTGACCCTAACTCAAACAAATCAAATCCTTATTTAGTTCTCATGGAGACCTAATTCCATTATGCCTACTTTAGGACATGTTACCTTATGACCTATTGGAACACTCTAAAACTCTATACATGGAAAAAAAATCATATAAAAATAAAATAATCATTATCTAACATCCTCCAAGAACCATGACACTTTTTTTGGTCGAAACACCACTTGAGACACTCCATTAGCACTGTTCACATTAGGCCTTTGAACACACATAAAAGTCTATCTTGAACAACTAAAGATAACACATCATTTAAACACATAATAATGGTAATAAATCACTTTTAAATAATATAAATGACCTCAAAAATATCACCATATGAATTATACACTTCCACTTAGGAGATAAGGACTGAAGAACACCTCTGCAACTCACTCACTCACAACTACAAGTTTTCCTCAAATACTAGTCATGGTGAATTTGAACTCCAACACCTGTGTAGACACATTCAAATACTATCAATACATTAAAAATATTATATGACATATTAAAAACATCCTAAAACATAAAACTCATATGGTCTAATAGAAAACTATTGGTATTTCATACCAATCTCATGACCTTATATCATATTATCTTATCGAAACTAGATAGGTCAACTTGTGAGCAACCTTTTACCATATTCACTAACCTTAAAAACTTATTTCATTTAAATACATGAAATAAAATTCATAAATAATATATCCATGCACTTGGTTTCATCATTTTATCATGAAAACACATTCCAATTCATCTTCTCACTATTGCCTAGGTTTTTCACTGTTTGCACCATAAAGCTTATTAATGACTAGCCTACTTGGATCACCAAATTAGAGAAATCAAGGACTATAACTTATCCAAAAACATTCATGGACATGAAACATGAGTCTATACCTTATGTCTCCGTCCATTTTCTTACTATTTCCAATGCAACATTTGACTTTTGCAATAACTTCTTCAAAAATAAGCCTATAACTTAACATTTTCTCTCTCTTATCTACAACCAATAGCACCTAGAGGTACCTATAAGAGTCCAATACAAGATATTATATATTAAATAATAAATTAAATTCATCCTAATAATTTTTTAGCATCATCTTCAACATCGGGTCTTCATTAGGGTTTTAAGAGGGTTTAAACTAGTTTCCACTCTTAATAATCGTTCATAAAGCATGGCCCATTAATCCAAAAAATAATGCCTTGAATTATGAGATAGGAACCTTACCCATATACCATGAACTAATTATTTTACCATTCAAAGTTTTGATGAGATAATGAACATAATAAAGACCTTTTAGGGTTGAGAACCCTTCATTCAACACACTTAAGAGACCTCCAAACAACAGTTCATGAATTTCATTCACACTATGACCTCAAACTACATTAAATTACTTGAAACAACATACCTCACCTTTGAACATTATTACATGATCTCAAACACCTTGAAATCTGATCATGACCCCTCATTAGGCCACACTCTCTCTCTCTCTCTCTTTGCTCTCTAAACCTTGACTTGAAAACCACATTAGGCCTTAAAAATGACCTTCATGCCTATTTGCATGCACTCTCCACCTCACTAAAATACTAAATCAACATCATACAATCACTCATTCCTATGTGAAATCATCTCACCAATCCACCATGTTCATACCTTCTCACAAGGTCTCTTCATGCCATGACTAGGCTTAGGCTACTAAATCTCTTGACCTCAAAGACCTATACCTTCATGAAATAATAAGGCATTAGTTTCCTTAAAATTACCTATTTTCCATTAAAATTTTATTTCATGTTAGTATCCTTCAATGCTCATAATCTTGTCACAACACACACTGCCAACTAGCCTTGCTCACAAAAACACTCTTGCAAACCTACTTGTCATCATAAATTTTATAATATCCTTTGATAACAACACTGATAACTTCAATATGACCTAAACCTTGACATCAACCAATATAAAAGACAATGCTCAATAATCTCACCTTGTCATATCATGCACATACCTTAATGACCACTCACCATATACATTCACTAGATGCACTTTGACATTAATGACACCAACCTTGACATCAATAACAACAACATGTAAAAAAATTTAAATTTACACCTCCTAAAATTAATAAATAATTTAAGTCTTTATTTGATAAGATAAACCTTCTAAAGAAATTTATTTCTAGATTTGTAGAGATTGTCAAACCATTGAATGCCATGCTCAATAACAATGCCAAAACAGATTGGAAGATAGATGCTAATAAATATTTTAAGAATATAAATACTTTCATTTTTCAAGCTTCAATTTTGATTATCCTATATTTTAACAAAGACTTTTACCATTATTCATTTTTATCAAACACATTATAACATCTGTACTCACATAAAAAGTAGATGATAATGAGCATTTGAGTGCCTTCATGAGCACCATTATGAAAGGTGTCGAGTTGTAATACTCAATTATATATAAATAAATATATTCACTAATAAAATCTATCAAAACATTTAGGCATTACATTTTAAAAAATAAAATGTGCACCATCATCCTAGACCCAGTTGTCAAGTTCATGCTCAACTAGAATTAACTAAGAGAAAGGAAGAGTAAGTAGATGAAAAGATTATAGATTTGATCTTGAAATCAAACCAATGAATATGGTGATAGGCCAAGTGATAATATAACTCATGATTGAGACTAATCCACACATTTGTATTAAATAAATCAATGAGACTTAGATAGCTAATGGTGACTAGTATGTTCAAATCATCCACTTTTTAATGACATGCACATGCCCCCCCTAAGCTAAAAAAAGAGAAAATATGAGCCCTTAGGATCAAATAAAATCATTATATGATAAATGAAGGAGTCCTATACTAAAATAATTATGAGGTAATCTACTTGAGGTGTGTCTTTAAAAATGAATCTGTAGACATCCTAATAAATCTACATTAGAAAATAGCTAGTTGACATCCCTCAAGGAATGAAACAACACAAAATATATTGAGGATGGGATACTATTGGCCTAATTTTTTTAAGGATGTCTATTACCATGTTTGGACCTGCCATGAATGCTTATGTGTTTTGGAAAAGATAAGTAAATGTTATCATGCCTTTACAAGTAGTCATTAAAGGATGCCCTTTTTCTCAATGGGGTCTTGACTTCATTGGGGTGATAAACCTAAGATCTTTAGTAGGTCACAAATTGGTCCTAACAACTAGTGACTATTTAATTATATGAATAGAATTTGCAGCCACAAATAATTATAGAGAATTAGATGCCATCAAATTTTTGGAAGAGAGCATACTAACCAGTTTTGGTACTCCAATTTCTTTAGTTTACGATAATGGTTCAAGTTTTTAATTTATCGAATTCATATAATGGGATTATAAAAACCAAATCAACATCAAGTTATCTTTAAACTACTACCCACAAAGCAATAGAGTGTCTGAATCTACAAATAAGAACCTGATAGATCTCATCAAGAAATCAACACAAGATAAACCAATAAAATGGTATCTACTACTCAAATATGCATTATGGGTATATATAAATAGGAAAAATAAATACCTAAAATCATCACCTTTTGTGCTAGTGTATGGGAAGAAACAAATCCTCCCCATTTATCTTAAAATATAAAAATACTAGCTTATGCAAGAGTACATGGGAGAAGATGAAAGAATATAGTCTATACTCCTTAACATAATCTAGAGGGACGATGCAATAACTAAATCACTTGATAGATTTAACAAACACCAAGTCATCATCAAGAGGTGGTTTAAAAAGAGATCCAAAATCAAAGCCTTCAGGTTTTTAGACCAAGTGCTCTTATGGGATAAGGCACATGAGAAGAAAGGACAAAATGATAAGTTCACTACTTTATGGATTTGACCATATCAAGTGTTGGGATTATTTTTTTCCTTAGTTTTTAGTGACTCATTACTAGTCATATACCTATAAGAAGGAAGAAATTTATGTGCTAGCATGCTGACATATCATGCGAGTGACCTCATGCACTCACCAAATGCACATAAACTATACTAGTTCCCATTATTTTTAACATGTGATGGTGAATAGACAAATGTTACTTAGGCACTTTACTTAGCACATTTAATAATTTTTACTACAAAACAACATTATAGAGTTATCCATTTGATGCATTTATATAGTTTAGTTACCTATCTAGTATCAAAAAGCATAATTAAAACCCAAGAGATATAACACATCAAGAGTCACAAACAAAGTATTAATTTCATTTTTATCATTTGACAAGATTACAAAGGTAATTCATTCAATACAACCTCTCCATATCTCTATCTTTATATAAACAAAATATCTACATTAAAAAACACTTTCTAATCATGGTTAAAGGGGAATTTATACATAAATTAATCCCTTCTCGGGTTGCATCATTAATAAAATATAGATGACAAGACAATGATTGTTTCATAGAAAGAAGTCATGATGAGCCATTATAATTAAATTCATTTTGATTTGGGCCTAATAACCCCTATATACTATTTATATGCTAGATATTTTATTTCATGTTCCTATTCTCTTATAGTTTAGTGCTAGATTTGTGTTCTTAATAATATCTGATAATTTCATAAATTTCTTTATAACCACCTCTATTTACTGCAACCTTGTCTTAGTCTTGCATTTTGTATACACATAATATTTTCAAACTTTTACCAATTACTGACACTTTGTATCTTACAGGAGCCTGTCAAGTCTCAATCTCTCTAAGTGCATGCCTTAAGGGGTGTACCAAGAAAGGGGTGGGTAGACCATTAGTGCTTTATAAGATTATTATCCCTTTCACCACTTTTCATCTACAAATTCATCTACTAAAAAACATTTACCCTGAGCTTATTATTCTCAGTATTACCCATTCTAGTCATTTTCCATGCTTTATCCTCCTTGATCTTACCTTGACCCCCTTTCACTAGTTGATTATACTAGGTTGACTAGGTCAAACTTGTACATTTTTTATCTTCTAATTATTGTACAAGGTTGACTAGGTTGACCCTATACTTTTTAGGAGTATTTTTCATTAGGAACTTTGTTATTCCTTTGGTTAACCTAGCTCAAGACCTAGTGAGTTATCTCTTGAAAACATACAAGGTCGACTGGGTTGATCTTGTATAGCCAAAATATTCAAAAGAATTTAGAAAAATATTTACCTATATATGTTGACCCAATTTTGCCCCTCAGGCAAAATCTCGGTCACCTTCTACACTTGCTTTGCATGGCCAGTTAATTTCGAGTTGCAAGGTCCACCTTCAGGGTTCAACAGCTCCGTTTCAAAGCATTGGCTCATCGGCCTCATTCGTTGGCATTCATGGTAGCATAAGGTAGAGTCTTCAAATGTTCACAAAAGAGCAGAGGAAAAAATTGGGGAATTTAACACTAAGGCAAAAAGAGGGCAGACATTTACAAGAACAATGCAGCGGGCAGCAAAATTGCTGCCCACAACACCAGTGGGTAAAAGGAGACTGCAAATAGATGCAGTCAGCAGCAAAATTGCCACCCACAACACAAGCAGAGGAAAAGGCCACGAAATCGGCTGACGTTGGCAAAACTATCGCGCTCGATAGCCTACTCGACCGATGTCGACAAAATTTCTGCACTCGACAGCCAAATCGATCGATGTCGGTAATATTGCGGCATGTAATCCATGACATTGGGCTGTAAAATCACCACCCACAACATCAGGTGGAAAAAAAGGCCTATAGAACACAGGAAAAGGCCCGTCCAGCTGCCAAAAGAGCAAACTAGTATGCAAAATGAGGTAGCAAGCATGGTCCTAGCAGACTTATGATGTCATCAATAGTGTTTTCCCTCTTCCCAATGAAGACTCAAGCTACAACTTGCAAGCAAAAGCCAATGAGATCTCCTTTTGGCTCTTTCCATATAAATACGTAGACTTGATCATTTGGAAGGATCTTCTCCATTTTTGTAAAGAGCACAGCTCTCCAAATTTTCCACCTGAATCAATAAAAGGCAGTTTTACCTCTTTCTTGGATAGATTGTGCAGAATATGCCTTGAATGTTGTTCTGTGTCCAGTCATTATCTCTTGATGCTCTCACAGGTCCAACACTAGCAAACCTGTGATCTACAAAGTGCCATCGACTGCTGCTACCAGGAGTAGAGTTCTATTTTGGAGGTATAAAATAGGAGAGGTCACTTACAGTGTGTATTTCTCAGCACCTTAGTGAGTCCCTATTTCCTATGCTTTCCATAAGAACCTCCCTGTCATTTCCAGCAGCCTGGTCTTTCTACCAAGTTTTAGTGTATGTATGTTTTGTTTGATCCTGAGTGTGGAGGTGGGAAGGTCATTTCATTTTTGGTGTATCACATCTTTAGAGTAGGCTGTTTGTTTTCATGCATTTTCTTCTCCCTTTTCATCCCCCCAGTATATCTATATATCTATATTTTGCACTGCTTGAAACAAACAAGATACATTAGAGGGAACTAGCCCATACCTAGAGACTCTCCTCTCCTGCTTCACCATCCCACAAGTGAGAGAGGAGTTTCCATGTTGCGGAGAGAGGGAAGGAATCCGTTTTCCTACCAACTGGGTGCACTTTCCAGCATCAACAGTTTTGGCATGCCCGGTGGGACCACAAGTTTTTAATGAAGTAAAGTTGTAGGATTGATGCTGGTCCTATTATAATAGATCAATTTTTTCCTTCAACATTTGGTGACTCTGAGTTAAACCTGCTGGTTAAGCAGTCTGGTGCCATCAAAAATCATCCATTTCTTGTATGTATACTTCTTTTGCACAAAATCATGGGTCTTTTTTTCCTTCATGTGAGTGTGATCAGACTTCAAATATTTAAAGAATCACCTCAAGTAGCTCTCCTAGTTGCCCTGCAACTATAAAGGGGGTGAGGCTAGAGTTTGAGAGACAGACAATGGAAATCGACAAGCTGGAAGAGTAGTACAAATATCAACAAGAGCTGATGTATGAAGAGGAGTGCTTGTTTAGGCAAGCACAGGCCATATAATCCACAAAGGAAGAGGCAACAAAATGGAGAATCCATCTATTCAAGGCAGTCAGTGTTGCATGCCCCCTTCTACCCTAAAGAAAACCCCCTCTTTTGCACCAAATCCATTTTATCAAATTGCACTTGCTCACTCCAACTCATCAAATACAGCTGCTCCCAATCCCGTGCGCCTGGCCTTCCAACACCAAGTGACATCAAAGCAACCTCCCATGGAGATCAATCTTTTCAACTCCTTAGATCAGGAATATTTCATTGAGAATAATAGCATTAGCCAGCACGTCCCTCTTCTAAAGACTCCTCCAATGCACCAACAGTGTTTTCCTTGCATTCCTCAGCCTCCCCAAGTTTTCTAGCATGATGTGCAAATTTCGAGTTGGAGGAAGGAATGCCAAGGACCAGCTCAGAGCTTTGAAGAGGATCATGCTAGCCACCTCTAAAAAAAACTCTTTCAGGAAAACCTAGCTAGACAAATTGAAGACTTAGAGGCTAGGATAAAGCTGCTTATTGAAAAAGAGATAAAATTTACAGACCTTGTGGAAGAACCTCGGGACCTTGTGGAAAACAAAGTTGTTGCCTGTTCACAGGGGAAAAATTCAAATTTAGAGATCTTGAATTAGGGGAAGACAATGGAATCATGGGGCAGCAAAGAAAAAAAAGAAAAGCAAGGTTTTTCTCAAAGCCTTGAAGAAGTTGAAGCTGCGCCTACCTATGATGATACTGCAGCCTCTAGGAAAAGCTTTTCCAAGAAGATCTGGCCAAGAGAATAGCAGATTTGGAATCTAGAGAGAGTTTCTTCAGCCAATGTGTGGTGGACGGTTCAGACCAAATAGCACATTCTATGCCTAAACACACCCCACCTACACATTTCCAAGAGAGTTATCAGGCCGTGCCTGATATTAATGAAGTACTGATCAAGTGGAGAGAGGAGAATCATTCGATTCTAGCTCAAGGACTATTTCCTCTTCCACACAGTTTCTCCACTTCACCCCTTCTCAAGGAAGAACCTATTTTGCAAGAGGTAAGGGAGGAACAAAAGATCCAATTTGTAGTCTTTTAGGAGGTTGTCATGATCGACAATGAAGAAGAAATCGTCATTGATGCTCCTTGTGAATACCTTATCAACAGTGGAAAAGATGCAGGCCTTGCATATATGCGGATGTTCCAACAATTCGAGGAGGAACAAATGCATGGTAAGCTCTCTTCCCCTCATTTTGATGAAATTCCTTGTTGTTTTGATGAGGATGACTACATTGAAGAACCTGAGTTAGAGGAGGATCAGGTGAATATTTTTGAAAATCTAGAGAACCTGATCAACAAAGAGGAAAAGGAGAGGTCTATTTTCCAGGAGGAATGCCTTGAATAACTGAGCTTTAAACAGGAAAGTGAAGTCTTGTGGGATGAGCAATCATTTTGTGATTCCCTTTTAGACATCACCACATTTTCCCTTCTTCAAGAAGGCCAAGAGGAAGTAGAGGATGAGTCTGACAAAGTTTTCAGCTAGGCAGAAGGAAACAAATCAGACCATGATGCATTGCAGAAGGAATGTGCAGATCAGATAGCTCATGGTGATGAGCCGACAATGATTGATTTCTTGGTAAGGAGCACCAATATCAAAGACTAGTATTTAACAAGCCTCTAGGGACAATCAGAATACATATATATTGGAGGCATGTTTGATTTTGATCCCCTCAGTTTCCAGCCAACTCAAGTGACAGGTAGGAAGAGTAAGTCACCAAATCTCATTCTCTTCTAGCTACTTGCCTGCCACCATAAGTCTTCTCACTAGGAAGGAGACTTAAGAAATTTTCCTTTTGATCTAGGAGGGATGTGAACATTCTTGGTTAGTTGTATATAATAGTTTGCTTTTAGTTGTTTTTCTTGTTTTCCCTATGTACAGTTGCACAGGTAGTTATTTTTTTTAGCCTTGTGTGTTTCCCTTCATTGTGGGGGTAAATTCTATGTATTTGATTATGGGATTATCAAACTTGTTGTGAACTCTCTTCAAAGTCACCATCTGACTCTGCACCCAATGGAATGTAAGGCAACTAGGTCCTAAGCATAGCAGGCACGCTTCCCCTGTGAGTCACCAATTTGTTGACCCAATTTTGCCCCTCAGGTGAAATCTCAGTCACCTTCTGCACTTGCTTTGCATGGCCAGTTAATTTTGGGTTGCAAGGTCCACCTTTAGGGTTCAACAACTCTATTTCAAAGCATTGGCTCATTGGCCTTGTGCGTTGGTGTTCACAGTAGCATAAGGTAGAGTCTTTAAATGTTCACAAAAGAGGAGAGGAAAAAATTGGGGTGTTTAACACTAAGGCAAAAAGAGGGAAGACATTTACAAGAACAATGTAGTGGGTGGAAAAATCACTGCCCACAACACCGGTTGGTAAAAGGAGACTGCAAATAGATGTAGTCAGTGGCAAAATTGCCGCCCACAACACAAGCAGAGGAAAAGGCCACGAAATTGGCCGACATTGGCAAAACTGCCATGCTTGACAACCTACTCGGCCCACATCAGCAAAATTGCCATGCTCGGCAACCAAATTGGCCGATGTCAGTAATATTGTTGTGTGCAATCCATGACATTGGGCGGTAAAATTGCTGCCCACAAAATCAAGTGCCAAAAAAAGCTTACAGAACACAGGAAAAGGCCCGCCCAGCTGCTAGAGGAGCAAACCAGCATGCAAAATGAGGTAGCAAGCATGGTCCCAGTAGACTTATGATGTCATCAATAGTGTTTTCCCTCTTCCCAATGAAGACTCAAGCTACAACTTGTAAGCAAAAGCCAATGAGAACTCCTCTTGGCTCTTTCCATATAAATATGCAGACTTGATCATTTGGAAGGATCTTCTCTAGTTTTGTAAAGAGCACTGCTCTCCAAATTTTCCACCTGAATCAATAAAAGACATTTATACCTCTTTCTTAGATGGATTGTGCAGAGTATGCCTTGAATGTTGGTCTGTGTCCAGTCATTATCTCTTGATGCTCTCATAGGTCCAACACCAGCAAACCTGTGATCTACAAAGCGCCATCGTCTGCTGCTGCCAGGAGTAGAGTTCTATTTTGGAGGTATAGAATAGAAGAGGTCACTTACAGTGTGTATTTCTCAGCACCTTGGTGAGTCCCTATTTCCTGTGCTTTCCATAAGAACCTCCCTGTCATCCCAGAGACCTGGTCTTTTCTGCCAAATCTGAGTGTATGTATATTTTTGTTTGATCCTGAGTGTGGAGGTGGGAAGGTCATTTCATTTTTGGTGTATCACCTCTTTTAGAGTAGGCAATTTGTTTTCGTGCATTTTCTTCTCCCTTTTCATCCCCCCTAGTATATCTATATATCTATATTTTTCACCGCCTGGAACAAACAAGATACGTCAGAGGGAACTAGCCCATACCTAGAGACTCTCCTCTCCTGCTTCGTTGTCCCACAGGTGAGAGAGGAGTTTCCATGTTGCGGGGAGAGGGCAGGAATCCATTTTCCTGCCAATTGGGTGCACTTTCTAGCGTCAACAATATACAAGTTCATTTACAACCATTTGTAATAATAAAAGCTAAGAAGAATAAGTGTGAATGAACATCTACTTATTGACCATTGGACTTGAGGCATAAATATTAGGGTTTCATATTTTCTTTGGAGATACGAATCTTATCTTGTGGAGAAGTCTTTTGGATGTATAGATAGGTTGTGTAGCCTAGAGTAGATTTTTCTTTGTTATCCTTACATACCACAACAATCTCTTTTGAAGTACCTTATCCAAGGGAGAGATTGAGGCTTAGTAGGTTCATCTTCAAATGTAATTTTTCCTAACTTTATTTCTCTTTTTTAAGAGTAGATAGATAATGTAGTTGTGCTTATCTCCCATGCATTAGGATTATGTATACATTGGCATAAGTATATGTATTTTATGCATGTTTATTTTAGTTTGTTATTTTTCTAACCCCCACTTTGTGCCACAAAATTTGGTGTTCACTATATTACATTTACTTTCTTATTTATTAGAATAGAGTAAACATTAAACCTAGGACTCCTTTAGGGTTATTGTGTGATTATGTTAGACTGTAGGTTTTATAAGCCTTCCTAACATGGTGTATTATGACAAGTGAACCCATAATTAGGTCTATTAGATCCTCATATTGGTCATGACCCCACTTAACTAATATATTCTCAATCAGAAGTGTAGGTATGATCTATCTTCTCTGAGCCAGGATTGATTTATAGACATCATGCATTGTTGATTGCATACATTTTGGTGAAACTAATGCCAACTAACCCTAAAAATATTTGTTAATATTATTTCATTTATTTTAGAATTATTTTTATCATATATTTTCCATACTAGTTTGACTCTATTAACCTAGTATCTAACTTTTGTGTGCAAGATTTTAGGTACAGGCTACTAGATCAACCTTGTTGATGTAGCATAGTTTTTTAGCTTTCAGACTTCCATTCTAGACTACTAGGTTGACCCAATTGACCCTATACTTTTTTAGACATCAGGTTTAGCATACTAGGTCAACCTATTTGACCCTGTACATTTTCAAGCATTTAGGAGCAAGTTTTTATAAACTTGATCGACCCAGTTAGCAGAATTTACAAGCATATATCAAGGTTCTTGAACAACAACCTTCATTTTTTGCATCTATGATCCACCAAGGTTCTTTTCTATCTCTTTATCTCTTTTTTTATAGTCTTTCCTTTCATAGTTTGTAGTCTTTAAAACCACCCTTGAATAGTTAACTGGATCGACCCTATCGACCCACTTCTATGTTCTGTGTGTTATCTAGAAAACTAGGTCAACTCTACCGACCCTATTCATTTTTAGACCTTGTTTTTTTAATATAAGTTCAAACCTATTGACCCTATTCTATATTTTTTTCATACACTATTGATCATATCAACACTTCACCTTATTTCAAAGTTTGAATTAACCTTATATTCTAGTAATTAATTCACACTTTTTTATTATTGCTTACATGATTAGAATAGATCACATAATTTAATTAGGTGGTTTTCTATTAATCATTAGTTCACTAATTCATATTTTATGCAAACACAACCCAATCAAAATATTTAAACAAGCATTTTAACATTTGTGTATCCAAGGCCAACCTACATGGATTTCATCACCAAGGGGGAAGCAGACTTGATATTCTAGTCAAGTATAAAGCATGGTTAATGGTATATTCTATCTAAACACTCAACACCCTTATTGTTATGATGTGTGAAATGAGGGTGTAGGACCCAATACCAATCCTGTATCATTTCCACTATAGTCCCTTTCAACCCTAACTACCTAAAACCATCCTTAGATTACCATTCTAGTTACTTTTTTATAGCCAACTTCCCATCACCATTAAAATAATATCTTAATAATATAATTAACATTTAGGTTGATCAATTATTTATCTATTTACTTTACAAGTTGATTGCTTCTTCTTTCCTCAATTATATTTTGTATTGCAAAAACTTACATTAGTCAGCATTCGTGTAAGGTTTTATGTTGCATGCTTCATTGGATTGGCTAAAGTTAATCCAATCGACTATTTGTTTCTTTCAGTTGTTTCTTTTCAAATTAATTGTAAAAATTATCTTATTTCAGTCCATAAATCTATCATAAGTTTTTTAATTTTCCTTCCTGATTATATTAGGTCAACCCAATCAAACTTATAACTTTTTCCAACCCCTATTCACTATATTGGATCAACCTAGTCAACCTTGTCAGTTCGTAAACCCCATTTCCTCTTTTTCCATCCTCTATTCACTACACTATATCAACTTAGTTGACCCTATATAGTTTGTAGACCCTATTATTGTGTTAGGTCAATCCAGTTGACCCTATACTATTTTTTTCTTTCCCTATTTTCTTTCTTTCTCATCTCTCTTTCTTTCCCTTCATCATGTACTTCTTGTTTGATGATAATATTGAGTTTCAGTCAGTAGACATAATGAATCTTATGAAACCTCATAAGGTCTCTCATAGACAAAGTAGGGCTTCTCTCTTGGATACTAGTAATGTTCATATTGTCACTCATACAATGAACTATGGGACCCCTCCTAATACCTCTTTGTATCATAATCATCTTTTCTTATTACAATACTAATTTGAATTAGATTATACCCCCAAAATTCTCTTATTTATCTTTGAATTTCCTTAATATCAAAGAAGAGATCCTTCTACCATTTACAATATTATGATTAGTGGTCTAGTTAAAGAGCCTTATTTTCCTATTATATTCTCAACTAGATTTGTGGGTACCACTTTCTTTGATTCTCAACCTATTCCTTTGATTATGACCCCTTCTCATACCATGACTTCTTCTTCTCTAGCTTATTCCACCTCCATGCCTAGTATATCCACTAACATGGAAGGTTCTAAATCTAGTTGGCCTCTAATAAGATCCACTATCCTTAATCCTTCTACTAGTGCTTCTTCTTCTCACCCATTCAATAGTCCATCTTTTAATACAAAAAAAAACTTGTTCCACTAGTGCCTCACATTCTCAAAATTCCTCTCAAGCTCCTATTAACACCATTAGTGGTACCCAAGCCACTAATACCAACTCTAATACTTCTAATAATGCTAATTAAACACATCAACTATTGTTACAAATACTCAATCAAATGAATACCTTTCAAGATCATAACACAAATTAAATGATGAGAATAAAAAACAACCTTCTTCATCTTCAATCTCATCCTCAACCAATATCTTAGGACACACATAGCCATAATGTTCCCCCTTCTCTTTGATATTCTCAAGGAAATATCATTACTCAAACTCCTTTGATCAATAAAACCATCAAACATCTCCAAAATAAACCTCTCACTACTCAAATTGATAACATTGATATTGGAGGTATCACACCTACAATTTCTTATGATGGATCAATTGTCTTATCCTTCATCTTAAAACATTTGTAAATATTTATAAGGATTGGGTCAAATTTAACACCTTTTTCACTACCAAAATCTTAACCAAAACTCTCACAGGTGATGTCTTGGATTGGTAAAACCAACTTATAACTCATTCTATTACTATTTTGGAGGATTTAGTGAATGCCTTAGTTTAATAATTCTAAACTAGTGATCTTCCTACAAAAACTTTGGCCCACTTCATAAATTACAAACAACTCAAAAATTAAACTGCTCAAGCCCTTATTAAAAGGTGGAAAACTTTTTTAGACAAATGTGAACATAACATGGCTGATGATAATATTTTTCATCTCTTTAGCAATTCACTTTTTCCTAAACTTTAATATTAGGTCTGCACTCTCTCTCCATGTACCTTAGAGGAGGATATTGACCAAGCTAAATGACAATATTTCCTTATGCATCAATTCGATCCACCCCAACCTATTGTAGGTCCTTGTCTCTCACTTAAGAAAAAAAATCACAATGTTACCAACGATGGTGTTATAGATTCTTATGATAAAATTCACAATGTTAAAGCTATCATTCCTACCTCTTCATCGAAACTAGCTCCCCCTTCTCAAAAATATACCAATCCTCATTTATCATCACCAATAACATTAATGTTCATAAACGTCTATCCTTAGCTAAATTGATTAAATGTCTACCTAGGCCTCTTCCATGAGATCTTAACCCTACCCATCCTATAAAATAGTGGTATGATCCTAACAAGTTTTGTTGGTTTCATACTAGTTGGGGTCATTCTCATGAGACCTATAGACAACTTCATAATTTAGCTATAGACTTTCTTCTTGGTCCTAATTTTGATCAAAACTATATCATTATAAAATTTCAACAAGCTTATGAAAATTATTTTAAGGATTATAAATCACATGGTAAAACTCAAGCCTTGAACCGAGCCAATTCTCATTTGGCTATCTATAAAAACCCTCTTCCTAATCATCAACCTATTCAAGACAATCAAGACAAAGCCACCCATTTCACCAATAATGTAGAAATTCTTGTTGAACCCACTTCTGAAGAGAATGTGGTTAACATGAATAATATGTGAAGGGTGGTTTCTTTTATATATTCCCAACCTATCTACACTCCTCCTTCATCTAGAATATATCATGTTATCCAAGATTCTTCTTCAACTCATTTAAATGAGTTGGGGAAAGATGATCTTATTACTTTTGATGATCCAAATTTTGATTCTCCATTGGATAACACTTCCTTTTCTATTTCTACCACTCTTCCATTATCTTCTAAAACTAATTATAATCAAAACTCTACTAACACTTCTTTTACCAATTCTCAAAATCAACTTGAACCAATTACTTCATCTTCACAATATGATTTACAACCTTGTTCTAAACCTTCTTCTTTGTACCAACATAATTTCTAATGCACTTCAGATCCTCCTTATGAAGACATTATTAATCAATATGCACCTATATCTAACAACCTTCTTATGGGTTATGATGAGTGGGATTTCATCATGGAACTCATTAATCTCCCATCCCAGATTTTGTTCCTTGAGATTATGAGGATTTATCCACATCATAGAAACTATCTTATGAAACTATTGTTTGAGATGAATTTCCTTAGTCCTCCCCTAGTAAGACAAGAGGTAGATTTATCTAGATTTGAGGATAGTATATTAAAACAATGTGAAGATATGTCTATCAATGTTGATGAAACTATTGACACTTCTCTTTCCTTAAAATTTCCCATAGATTCTATGATTCCTGATGAGATTTTGATTTGTGAAGATGATCCTCCATTATTTATTAGTTTTTAAATAATAAATATCTAAGTTAATCATTCATTTATTGATGAGGGTTCTAGCACCTGTATTTCCTCTCTTGACTTTATTAAGACCCTTGGATATTAAGACTACAATCTTAAGTCTACACACATTACCTACCAAGGATATGGTAGAAGGAAAATACCTCATCTAGGTTGTGTGTGGATTCCCATTACCATCCCACCTATCAATATTCATGTGAATTTCATGATCTTTAACTTTCCCCTTTATTATAACATCTTTCTTGGTAGGCCATGAATTCAATGTATGAGAGTTATTGATTCTTCTGCTTGTCAATGCATTAAATTGCCTCTAATGGATCCATTAATAGGATTTAGGATGACACTAACGCTTGAAATTTTGAGCAATTCTAAGACCATGGTGTCTTCAAGATTCCTTCTCTTGAACCTTTGCCCAGAGTTCCATTCTTTGAGTCTCAACATCTTAATTTTCTCATTAATTCAACCCAAGGTTACAATGGACATCCCAAGCTAATTAGGAACATTCCTCCTAACATCTTAGATTTTGATGATGATGAGTCTGATAATATTATACTAAATATTAAATTTATCTCTCATCTCACCTCATCTCATAGCTTATTGCTTCTTTACAGCCTCATTCTTGTAAGCCTCTTTGTGATGATATTCTCATAGTCTTGACCAAGAATCAACATTCTATTCACCATGCTTCCTTTGATGACTAGGTTGTCCATACTTGTGTCATTGATCTTCATACCCTAGATTATGATGATGGTTACTCCTTAGATGGTCCACTCTTAGGAAATCTTTTATAGGCCCATGATACTAATATTGTCTATTATCATTCATCTTTACTTGAGTCTTTTCATGTATCTTCCTATCTTCATTTATTGTTCCTAATTTTAGTATTTTTCATCTTTGTCATAGGATAGAGATGGTTCCAACACCTCTATTTTTTTAGGATCCTCATAGGATATTCTCATAAATCATGTTATGATTGGGCCTTATCATTTTTCTAGGTACCCAAATCACCGTAGTTGGTTTACTCTTATGATTAGTGTGACCCTCCTTAGACCTTCTATAGATCTCATTCTTCTCTCAGTAGATCCCTTATCAAAGCTTATTCACACTCCCACTATAATTGAGCCCATTATTACTCCTATAGTTGAGCCTGTTATCACTCCTATTATTGTTGAGCCTACCCCTATTTTCATTCCATTGCTCCTTCTATTGAGCTTAGCTCCATTCCTCCTCCATCATCACCTTCCCTTGGTGATGGTTTTCTTCCCTTACCTAATATGGCTATGTTACCCACAAAATGGGATGAGGAGTCATCTTGGACTTGTTCCACTCCTATTATACCTCCTTATATGAGTGATTCTCCTAAGAACACTAACAAGTGTATCTATTGCTTTCATGGGATAGATAATCATTCTTCTTCCCATTGTCATAAGTTATAACAATATATTAATACTTTTCATCCTTCTTCTCCTACCTCAGATAAATACACACCTCACCCAAAGGTTCTACCTAAATATATAACTAAGTATAGTGATGTGTATTATTTGTGGCACCAATGTGGCACCCACGACACTGATCATTATCACATCCTTCAACAACACCTTAAGGATCACCTTGTAGTTATTCCCAGACCTTCTTATGTTCCTCCCATATGTCATTCCCATAATAAGGTTCCTCCTTCTTCTCCAATGGCTACATTTATAGTGGGTCCATCCCCTCTTATGGTCCATTTATCAGCTTTTGTGCCTCCACCTATGATTCCTTCACCTATGGACCTTCCCTAACGTGTGTATCCTTCTCCACCAATGATTCCTACATATCCTTATATCCCTCTCCCATGAATTCTCTTGAGCATCCCTTTCATAATTTTCCTTAGCATGATCCATCAAGTATTCTTACTTTTTTAGTTGAGGAGATTAGAAGAGAAGTTTTTGGATCTTAATTTTTATTGAATAGTGATGAGACATTGACAGTAGTTCATATCTAGCTTTATAGATATTTATCTGATGTATTAGATAATTTGTGTGGGTATATTTATTAGTACTTATGAGAACATGCATGGTGCCTTTACATTTACATTTTTATTGGATATGTGATCCGATTTCATTCTTATCTATCAATTATATCATTTGACACTATGTCAAATTCATATTTTTCTTATGTGGTGATTCTTTAA
Organism: Torreya grandis; assembly: GCA_037957365.1. Lineage (NCBI taxonomy): Eukaryota > Viridiplantae > Streptophyta > Pinopsida > Cupressales > Taxaceae > Torreya > Torreya grandis. Next base: position 1,864,206 of record JARHVA010003454.1, on the reverse strand, counting down.
TTTTTGGTTATATATCTTTCTTATCTTGTCATTTATATTTGCATATGATTGTTTTTATTTATCATTGTCTTCTCTTTCTTTCTTGAGTTTTTCTCAAAATTCACTTTTTGTGTCTTCATAATTATTTGTTTTCTTATCTCTATTTTTCACAAATAATTATCATTATGACTTGGTTATACAAACCTTATTCCCTTTGGTTCTTTTCTCCCTTTACCATGTGATAAATTAGCAAATAATGTACATCATTATGCTTTGATTTTACCATTCCACCTTTGAAATCCTTTTTCCATTCTTCATTTTTAACAAACTAAACATATACACAATTGAGACTTGAGATCACATGCTAGTTCATTGTTAAGCCTAAGTGTCCTCATCAGTCTTTATCTTTGGTTACTTCACTTCCTTTAACCTTAGCCTAAATCTCATTCATGTGTATCACTACATATCTCATGATTGGTCATTCAAAATCCATATAGAGGAGGAATCTTAAAAACCCATAAAACTTTAAAATCTAAATCATTTTATAAAAGACAATGATATAAAAGGAAAAAATATTCTTAAAAGTCAAATCACACTAAAAGACATGATTTAAAGCACATCTCTTTCTTATAGTCAAAGGTCAAACTCCACATTTGGCCTCATAGTAGATCAAATGTCCTTTGGGGTGTGATAGGCTAGTAGATTAGAAAAGGAGAATACAAAATATTTTAGTGTTACCCACTTTCTCACACAAGTACCCAATCTTAACAGTAGAATGATGGCTCTGTAAGGGGTCATAAAGAATGAGTAATATCTTGTGGGATAGTTGGTCCATTTTATTTTTCATTTTATCAATATAATTTCATGAGTTGATCTTAGTAGCACACTTATTTGCCTACAAAGCTTTGTGTCTATATCAAATAGGTTTCTTGTGTACATTGATGGTCACTAGTCACTTAGTGTCTTCTCATGACCTTAGTATGCCTCTTGTCTTCTAAGATATTCTCATAAGATTCCTAAGTCTTGAATTTTACATTCCTTTTTCATTCCCTATATCCCTCATATTTACTCTTGAGAAATATCATTTTTTCCATTAATCACTCCCCTTGGGAGCTCATTTGTGAGTTAAATTGTAAGACCATGGATAGGACCTAGCCATATTCAAAAATTACCACATTTTTCATCCTATTACCCACATCCTTTGTTACCAAATTGTCCTAATTTTTCCACCTCAGTGGTGTTCTCTTTGTGAGTTATAGTGTAAGACTGTGGATAGGACCCATAATTCCTAAAAAAAATTCAATTATACAAGTCACAAAAAAATTACATGTGTCAAACATGAGATAAGATGTGATTGATTATGAAGTTACACATCATTGACATGATTACTAGCTTGATTTAGTGTGTTTTATGCTTACTTCATTTCTCTTTCACTTTTATCTTCATATTTTCACAGTGCATGTAAGAATACAACCATTTCTTGAATTTTTCATACTTCCCAACCTGAATTAGTGTGATAAATTTTAGACTAATATTTTGCCAATTTGGTTTTTCTCTTATACTTACCAATGTGATTTAGTATAATTTATTGTCTTAATTAAATTTTTTTATACCATTTTTTCCATTTTTCATACCATATATTTTATTACATTTTTTCATACTTCCAAACATGATTTAGTATGATCTAACTTGTTCTAATTTGGTGCACAAATATTTCACTTTATTTTAAAATAAATTCCTTTTTACCATCCTATTTTATGATGCCTTGGTTATTTATACTTAGTAATTTTCTTGTCATTACACATTTCCCAACTTGAAATAGCGTGTAGTACATTTTTGATTGATTATATTTTACCAAGTCTTTTTGCCTATTTATTGTTAACCATGCATGTGTTCTACATAATTCTAGAAGAGAAACCAAATCTCATATATTTCCTATAGCATATACAAAAAATAGATAAATACATGTGCTAGAAATAAATATATACAAAACATCCAAAACCACAACCATAGTGATGACAACATACACAATCAACATCAATATGCCAAAATGATACATCATATATATACATCTCATGAGTTTTGATATAATAATACAACTATATACAATGCTCTAGATCTATGGCTAGGCTCTATCTTATCTATCTCGTAGCCTAACCATGCTACCTATCAAGGCCTCATTCTAATTCCTTTTAATAATATGATGTAAGGAGGCCATCCAAGATCTTAGTCCCTCTGCCTATCCCTATGGGTGTGCTATTTGTACCTATGCCAATTGGGTTTGGGTTGTCATATGTGCTTGTGTCATCTACATAACTATAGATAGATGTGTATCTCTCTCCTCTACTAAGGCCTACCATGCCTATATCTTACCTGCATCCATATCTATTTGTGTTTGTATCCTCTCTCTCTATGCTCATATCTTCCTTACTACCTCCCCTACTAATTTGAACCATCTCACCTAGCTGGGGTGGATGGTACACTAGGGTCATCTAATGCAGTAGCATCATATGGTTACAGAGTCTCATCTATGATGTTATGGAGTGATCCTCTCACAAGGGACCCCCATCTTTCCTCCTCATCCTTAGCTATGCCTGTAAAATCACTCCTAGATAGATATTAGATCATTGTTATATTTCATAATATCTATCTACCTCTAGTCTCTCTTTTAAAATAAAAACTTAAGTAATAATTTAATCATCTTTATTACATATTTATGTCTTAAACACTATAGTCTCACCATCTATGCAACCACTTATCATAGTCTCTCCATCTATTTAGCCTCTTATAACCTCCTCTATAGGTCACCTCATCAGCTCAAATCTAACTAACATGGCTCACATCTACCTCAACATATGCCTAAGTGGCCTCTCTATCATCTAGATCTCCTTTAGATCACCTACTAGGTTATCAAGGATGGTGATAGTGTCCACTCTCTCATGATTCTATTTCCTTTATTGATGTCATGTCCTTGATGATCTTAGTTCATCTTGTTGTAGAGTTGGTGGTGGTATCTCTGGTGCCACTACCTCCACACCCCTCTCCTCTTGATCTACTCCCTATCATGCTCACCCAATCCATCTCTGCTCATGATGTGGTCTAAGAATTGACCTTATCACTACTTGAGCATCAACATTAGTGTTTTTAGATGAGGTAAGCCCTTCTATCCTAGCACCCATGCCACCAGATGTGGCTAACCCCACCAAGTATTATGTCTAATAACTTATATCCTCACTTTAGTTGGTTCAACTATATACCATATCACTCATGTAATCACTATGTGACCATATGGCTATCATACTATGTTTATGCATCTCACTATTTACAACACTAGCACATGGGGCATAGACTATGCTACATGTTCTTCTCTCCATCTCCATACTCAAGGTGACCTATCATTGACTGCATGGGGAAACCTAGCCAATTGATACATGGAAAACCTCTCATAGATCCAATCCATCAATAATATGATTGATCCTATCAACTTATACCCTCTAACCAGCACCTCATATAAATCATGTATGAGCTAGACCCAAATGATAGATCCAAAATCATATATTATACCCTCCTTTAGGATCGTCCTTCTTAAGGCTACCATGAATAGTGGTACCTTGCCATCTAACTTGTGACATAGCACTTGTTGTGTCATAAGTCACATCATAGATTTCTAGATATCCATAATTTGTGATACATATACATCAAACATACTAACTTACTTACATGCTGATATTGTATTTGAGCCTGTAGCTTACATGGTTAAGGCTCTCCTCTCTTCTAAGCTATTTGGTATGCCTATAGTCACTAATGCTCCTACTATTAGAATCCCTAAGATGGAATGCACATCTTCTAGAGTGATAACTACCTCTACCATTTCCCCATCCACTTCCCATCTAAAAGTGTTAGTCAATCATTCCTAGCATCCAAGAAAAATCACTAACAGATCCATGTTTAAGGGAATCTTACACATGTTCTTTATCCCTCTTAGGCCTACAACTACTAGCCTAAATATATCACCTATGGTCAGATGCTCTAGTAGATTTGATAGATAATAAACATCTACAAATCTCTAGAACCTGGGTCATCCCTACAATGAAGAAATGACAAAAGATTTATTAGATTTTCTATGTCATGTATAATCAAAATACATTCTTTTTACAATTTCAATAAAAATAAGCCTAAATTGCTTCAATCCATTCATTTTAACCTATGTTTATTCCATTCATTCCTTTTTTTGCTTATTTGGTCATTTTGGGCCATTTTATCCTTCTTTCAACCTTTTGCATGCATTTTCATATAATTTTGGTTCTTTGGTCAACTTAGTTTGACAAAAATACTAATTTTTAGCTTCGTTGAATGAAAAATCTAATTTAACCCTCTTATTTCCCCCTCCCTAGTATTGTGTTATCATTCTATACTTTTTGGATCAGTTGGTAAACTATACTAGGTTGGCAGTCTATTAAATATACAGGGTCATCACACACCTACTGGGTCTATAGTGTGGATTTTAACTATTTTTGGCCTACTATATTGACTAGGCTGACCTATTTATTTTTAATATCTAACCCCTTACACGTTTCTTAAAAATTATCTTATTTAAATTTTCTCTCTAATTCATTCAAATTCATTTTCCTACTTAATTCAATAAAATACTCAAAATCTAGCTTAAAAATCATAGTTGCATACTTGTAATGCACCCGCTACTGCTCTTGGATCTCCTCCTCATATATCCTATCGTCTCCTTTCCATCCTAGCTCTTTTGGTCTCTAGAGATATTTTTATCTCCTTCACAAGTCAAAATAACCAAATGATTTATCTTTCTACTATTTAAAAACACTTTTCAAAATTCAAATTCTTCAATTATTTTCTTTCAAATTCCTTCTTTTGCCTATATCTTTATTTCTATTCATCCATTTTTCAAACCCTAAAATGCATTGAATTTGTGATGACGTAGAGAATATTTTACACTATCATAAAAATATTTTCTAATTTTTTTAATTTTTGGCTATTTTTTACATTAACTTCTACAAGTTCACCTAGTGTTCTCCACATTAGGCGCTTTCATGTTCTCTTGCAGTCTACTCATTTATCTACAACATTAAGTTAAGTAAAGGTATGTGTTTTTCAATTATGTACTTTCTTTTATATTATTTTATACTTATTGCACTTCACTTAGCATCAACATTGTGTTTTATCATGTTATATTTCCTGAAGTACCATCTTGTGTTACACTTACATGACACATGATGAGCTTCAAGTGGGGCATATGTATACATATAATATTTTTAAACTTTTACCAATTAATATCAATTTATATCTTGTAGGAACCTGTTGAGTCTCAATCTCTCTGAGTGCATGCCTTAAGGGATGCACTAAGGGGTGGGAAAACCATTGGTGCTTTGTAATATTATTGTACCTTTTGCCACTTTCCATATACACACTCATCTCTTAAAAACCATTTACCCTAAGCTTATTCTTATCAATATTACCCATTCCAATCATTTTCTATGCTTTATCCTCCTTGCTCTTGCCTTGACCTCCTTTTTCTAGTTGGATGTACTAGGTTGACCCTATATAGTTTTTATCTTATGATTATTGTACAGGGTTGACTAGGTTGGCCTTGTACTATTTAGGGGTATTTTTCATTAGGAGTTTTTTTATCCCTTTGGCTGACCTAGTTTAGGACCTAGTGAATTATCTCTTGAAAACATATAGGGTTGATTGGGTTGACTTGATACAGCCTACATATTTAGAAGGATTTAGGGAAAGATTTGCCTATATTACAAGTTCATTTCCAACCATTTATAAGAAGAGAAATGAGGAAGAATAAGTGTGAATGAGCATTTGATTATTGACCATTATACTTGAGGAATAAAGCTTGGGGTTCCATAATTTTTTTATAGATACAGATATTGTCTTGTGGGGAAGTATTTTGTATGTATATATAGGTTATGTATCTTAGAGCTAATTTTTCTTTGTTATCCTTACATACCACAACAATCTCTTGTGAAGAACCTTGGCCAAGGGAGAGATTAAGGCTCGACAGGTTCATCTTCAAAGGTAAGTATTCCTAGCTTTATTTTTCCTTTGTAAGAGTAGATAGATAAATCAATTGTGCTTCTCTCCCATGCATTAGGATTCTGTATACATTTACATGAGTATATGCCTTTTATGCATGTTTAGTTTAGTTTGTTTTGTTTCTAACCCCCATTTTGTGCCACAAGATTTTGTATGATCTAGATTAGATTTAATTTCTTGTTTATTAGATAGAGTAAACATTAAACCTAGGACTCTTTTAGGGTTTTTACATCATTGTGTTAGAATATAGGCTTTGGAACCTTTCTAATCATGGTGTACTATGACAAGTGATCCCCTAATCATGTCTAGGGGATCCATATATTGATCATGCCCCTGCTTAACAAACATATTCCCAATCAGAATTGTACATATGCTCTATCTTCTCTGAGCTAGGATTGATTTATAGACATGATGAATTTTTTATTACATGCACATTATTATAAAATATGTGTCTTATGCTCCTCATTCTTTATTTCCTTGTATTCTGCAACTCACCCTTCCATTCCAAGGTCTTCCATGTTATTATCCCATGTTTCTTTTTTATGAATAATTATCTCTTAAGCCCTTTCTCTTCTACACCTATGGATTCAAAATACTTATAATATATTACAAATTTGGGTCTAACACCACCCCAGACTAAACTAATAGTTTGTCCCAAACTATGCCAAATATCAAAAAAAAAATAGGACCTACCTACTACACTTGGTGCTTGAGCTCCTCCCATTAGTTGAGGGTCATATAAATATTGGAAGTAATAACTTCCACATTACCTTACAATATTTTCATCTCTTTGGACTACTCCATAAAATTATTTGCTTGAGTTATCAAAATCTCAAACTGAGTAGTTTTATCTTTGAGAGCATCCTCACACCGTATGCCACATTCACTAGTTACTTCTTCTTGGATATAAATAGGACTTACTTATTCTATTCCCTCATGCTCTTCTACTTTAGGAATAAATGTAAGTAAATCTCTTTTCTTGGGTTTTTATTTTGGTTGCATCACCAACCAAGGTCCCCAAAGGTTAACGTATGGTGGACCAATGCTTCTAAATGAATACATTTAAATTCATTATAATATAACGAAAACACTTTAGCTTTATATTTTAACCTCCTTTAATGGTAGACTTAATGCCTATAACCTCCAAATTCTCTATCTCATGCTTGCGTGAATGTGTTTCCTCTCCTCTTTTCTTAAAATCTCATCACCTCAATATCTACTTTGATTTTGTAAATGAGAACACTATGTAGAGTCATTTTTTGTTGATTATTTTCACATGTTATAGCTCTATAATTTTCAAGTTTTCAATAATAAAAAATAAAATGAGAAGCCTCCTAGTCTTTTATAAGCTAGCCCAAATGTTCACATTAACTCTTATCTATGATATTGTCCATCACTTCAACCATTTAATGCTTTAAAAAACATGCCTTGGTGTCTATTTGGCACACTTTCAATGTATAACACTTCATCATTAATAAATGCATCTCCCATCCTTTACATGTTATTGTGCCTTTCCTGAACTACATGTCAGTTGTAAAAGGTTAAATTTCCTGGTTTTTTTAATGGGAAACTATCGTTTCTATTTTAAACAATTTTTATAATGGTTTTTCTTATCCTATATTCATTATATATTCTTGGGTTACATTATTCTTCTTTTATTCCTCCTCTTGCATGATTTTAGCTGAAATAACTTACCCTATAAACCTACCCAAAATTAAAATCTATGTGAGGTCATCCTTGTCATAATTTAGTGAAATTATTATCAATAAATAAATAAAAATAGAGTGATAAATACCAAAATCATATCAAAAAGTGTCAAAAAAAAAGATTAAAAATAAATAAATAAAAATAGAGTGATAAATACCAAAAGTATATCATAAAGTGTCATAAAAAGATTAAAAAGGTGTGCAACCAATACCACACTTATTGTAAAATGAAAGTCATAGATTAAGCTAGTGGTATACACCTTATGTAGTATGTAAGAATTAAAAAGAATGGTAAGGCCATATCTAACTACCATTGAAATGGCTTGGGAGGAATTGGCCATCTATCCTTTTCAATTTTCAAGTGCCTATCAAATGTATAGCATGAACAATAAATAGACCATCCCACCAGATCTATAGTTTACTTAAATAACACATAAACTTTGAATCATAGACCAATATATGCATACTAGGATGAAAACATTTAGTTTTGATATGTTGATCATGTCAAGCTTTCTATTTTTTCTTCTCATCTCCTTGACTCTAGTCTATGAGAAAACATGTTTCATTCAGTTGAAGTAGAGTATCCAGGCATGATTTTTGGGACTCCTCATCATCTAATCTACCAACATGTGAAATACATAAATAAGGAACAAGGAACTCCATTGGTAAAAGAGTTTCAAAACCAAAGACAAGATTAAAAGGAGTACTCTTATTCAATTATTTGTATGTGGTTCTATATGCCATAAGATTACAAAAATGTGATAATCCCAATCAGTGTGACCAATATTACAAATCTCAATCACTATATTACCCAAAATCTTGTTGAAGGCTTAAATTATTCCATTATATTTAAGGTGGTATGGCACGGTCTTATGGTGTGTGTAGACATCCAAATCCTATCACTATTATGTTGAATTGTCAATCTAAGCAACATTATATGACAATGCACAATCTAGGCTAAAATCACTAAAACATGCTAAATGGTTCAATCTTGTCATATATAGGTGCCAATTTAGGCTAATGTATCCCTAAATGGGTCAATACATTTTATGTGATTATTATATTTTCTCAAAACACTTCGATTCAAATTATGACCATACAAAATGATGCCCTAGACCACTGAATTCTTCTAATTCGATATCCCACATTATGTGCATGCATTATTTGGTGTCCATAATATTCTAATTGGGGAAATGTTCTAGCATAAATGACACTTTCTTCTAATTATACCTCGGTCAAATTATGACTTTTTAAAATGACATTTTTGATCAGGTTGATTAAGTATGGAACAAATTCCAAAGAATTGTAGAAATTCAATCAAAGTCACTTAAGAAAATCAAACCAAATCAATAGCCTAAGTGAAAAATCATGGAAGTTATTGAAAAATTATTAATTGGAAATTCATTACTCAAATCTACCTCACCTTGTGACATCATCAATCAGGTGACATCCTTAATCTAATAATGGAACAAATATTAGGATTAGACATTATCATTCCTAATTCATGCCCCATTTCTCCAAATATTATGGCTTGTCCCTCCAAAATTGAATTAGTTTCTAGACACACATCTCGATCTTAATAAGAATGGTCATGGCTAATCCTGAACATTTTTAAAAATCTATAAATATAGGGCCTCACCATTGATAAATAAAACTTGAATTTTGTAATGTTATAATGTAGAATTATCTTCACAAAGCTTCACCTATTTCACAAATTGATCAATCCATAAGATTAAGCCATTGGTGCATTGAGAAATTATGGATAATCTTTCTAGTCATCATTGACATATACTTGGAGCACCAAATCTAGGGAAAACATGCTTCTTGATCGCACTTGGAAGGAGGGATGCTATTTAGAAAGTTTGGTACTATTCTTATTTAAATTGCTCTTAGAATTCATTTTCAACACCTAATGAGGGAGTGGTCTTGATTTTTTAGTGTCTATATTCTTGTTTATAATATATTTACTTGAATAACATATGGACTAACTCATCTTGTAATCCTACTCTATAGTGTGCAATCATGAAATCAACTGAGAGGATGTGCATTGTTTTATTAACAAAGTGAGTTCCATGATCACTCATTAAAATTAAATATTAACCATACATTGTGATGATATTTTCTCAAAAAAATCTAGAGGTGGTCATATAAGTACAATTATGTGTGGGAACTTCTTTAGCCATATATTTAAGCTAGTTTGTGAAAGTAATAATATATCGTGCACCATTCCATTGTGAAACTGGTTGAATGGGCCTAGAAAAATCAATAGTCCATTTATCAAATGGTTCATGATAAATTACTAGATGAAGAGGCATAACATCCCTTTAGTTTGGTTTATCAACATGCTGACATATATCATATTAGCATGCATAAGCTTCAACATCTTTATATAAGGTGGGCCACCATAACCCAACTAGCATAACTTTTCATGTTGTTATGTCACTATCATAATGTCCAACTAAAACACCCTCATGGATATCTTTAAGGACTTCCACATGTTCATGATTCATTATGCACCTTTGTAACACTTCATCTTAGACAAGTTTTTATAGGTCGCCTCTAATAAGATAAAAAGGGGCAGTGTGTACATCTAGTCAATTTTTCTCTTAGGCACTAAGGTGGTCTAGTGAAGAATGTATAGTAAGAAAATATGAAATTTCCTCTAATTATTTGGGCATGTGCATAACTTAAAAAGGTTTTACATTAGATAAATGATAGTTTTTGGTGCATGTCAATTCACCAAATTAAAAACATGAGAGGTGGTCTATACCAAAATTAACTTTGTTTGGTTTCATGACCACAGATAACTGGAACTCTTGGAAGAGTAAAATTCATCAATAGATGCATTCTTGCAATACTAGATTATTTACCAAATACTTGAGTTCTTCATGATGTGTATAGAATAAAAATAGGGTTGCCAATAAGTATTAGTGAAAATTATGAAGCACATAAACCATAGAGAAGGCCTCATGGTCTATTGTATAGTAGTTATGTTCTACTGGTGTGAGATTATAGATATCAAAAGAAATAGGATGATCAAATTTACCCTCACTAGGTTGTGTTAGGATAACACTTACTGCCATACTTGAAGCATCAACATGCACATGAAATGCCTAGTTTTATTTTGGGAATTGGAAAATGGGTGTAGTCACTAATTTATTTTTTAAGGCCTCAAATGCTTGTTGGTGTTATGTTTTCCAAAATAATAGGCCATTTTGATTGAGTAGTTATTCCATTGGTGTGGATATGATAACATAACCCTAATGAACTTATGATACTACCATGTTTGATCTAAGAAGGTGTGGACCTCAGCTAAGTGGTTGGTAATAGGAGTTAATAATGACCATAATTTTAGCTTGATCCACCAATAGTCCACCCTAATTAATAATATGTCCTAATAAAATTCCAAATGAGGTGGTAAAGATGCACTTATTTAGATTCAAGAAAATTTGAAGCTAGTGACAATATTCAAGAATGAGGCATAGATTTTCACTATGGTCATTCACTAAACCATACATAGTATAGTCATCCAAGTACACCTGAAGGAACATATGACTTAAATCCTTGAAATATTCCAACATAATGCATGAAAATGTTGTCATAATATTATTTAGGCTAAAATTCATAAAATTATATGCAAAATAACCTCATGACATTCAAAATGTTATTGTCTTCCTTGTCTTCCTTAATAATTAACTTGGTGATAACCAAAAAATTATCAATTAAAGTCTATATCTCACACCTAACACCTTCCAAAATTTCCTCAATGAAAGGCATTGGGAAAGGGTCTGTTACAAAAACATGTTGAGTAGCATGTAATCCACATAAATTCAAATGTGACCATCCTTCTTGATGTTGATCACCATTGAAATAACCCATTAAAAATCATAAATAGGAGTAATAAATATGGTGCATAACATGCTATAAATTTCATTTTTGACTCAAGTGCATAAATATGAGTTCATCTAATATGGTCATTTTCTCACTGGTTAAGCACCTTCAAGAAATTGATGTGCATATTACCTAATGATGGCTTCATTCCTTTCATTTTTGTTTTGGGAAAACATCCTAGTATTCATGTAATAGTTTAAATATTTTGGTTATCTCAACATCAGACTAGTAATTTCCCATAATGGCTAATTTAGATGCATCTTTCATTCCAATGTTATGCTAAACTAATTGGAGTGGATCAGAATATGTTTTATGTTGGGACTACATCATATATATTACATCATGTGCCCCACATTTTTTATGTACATTTAAGTGGTCGATTGATGGATCTGGTGGATTAGAATTGGTACCCTTATCAACTTGGTACATAACCTTTTGCTTTCCCTTGTGTATATATTCCCTATGTGTATGGTCTAGTTGAGATTTAAAATCCAACAGATCCATGATAGGAGTATTGAGTTATTGAAGGATAGCCAAATTTTCCTTAGTTATGCCATACATATGTTGTATTATATCTTCAATCGATGCTTGATCTCCTATAACTAATTAATCAATTTATTTTAGAGACATTAAAATCTGATAGTGGTGAATCAAATGCAAATATAGTAATCAAACCATGTTTGATGAATTAACAAATTTCTACATCTCTATGAATTTATAAATGAATGTACCATGCCCTATCCCATGAATTTAGAGTACTATAAAATGCATGAACCCATGAAAATTCTAGTAAAAATATTTTGTTGATGATCTAAAGGCTTCAACATTGTGTTATATGCTCTTTTGGAGAAGCAACATCACTAAAACTCAGGGTGCTATGAACAAGATTATCATGGTGAAATCAATTATACATGGATATGTGCACCTCTTTTCATGTATCCAATTGGTACTAATGAGTAAACCACCATCGAGTAGTTATCCATTGAAATATAAATTTGATCACATGTAACCTTTTGTCCTCATTAATATATTAAGCCTCTAACTGCTATAAGTATTCTTAGACCTCCATCTAACCATGAAACATAGGTGCCTAGTCTAATTTGAAGGGCCATCCATCCATCAGGAATCTTTTATGAAGAAAATAGTTTTGTTGTGCTAAAAAAGCTTTGGATGGGATCTTTGGTAGCTATCTAGGACACCACATATGTGCCTTATTATATCATATGCACTTTGAGCCCATTGGTATTAAGTGGCATTGGTGGTGTTATTAATGGAATGAGTGTCTTCTCATCACAAAATACCATCAAGAGTAGGATCCACATTTTAATTTCCTTGGGTAATAATATTATGAATTGTGTTGACATACTCATTAACATCAATGGGTTCCATGAATGGGGGTCCTTGGTTGGTTTTTAAAGGAACAACTACACATTGTGTGTCATTATAAAAGATAATATAATGATTCGTAAAACACAAATCAAATTTTTTTGCATAGCACCAAGGTCAAACCAAAAGAGCAGGGAAGTTTTTAGCTTCAACAAGTTTGATCACCTCAAAATCACCCTTGAATGTTACTCCCAAAATATTGATCTTAGCATCTTCAAAAATGCCTTTGGGAAAAGATCAAGTCTTGTTGGCCATGAAAAATAAATGTGGAGAGGTTTACAGAGTGGGGATCCACATATTTTTCTATGCATATTTGGTTAGAACATTAACCTTCATGGTAGTTTCCACCAAGATATCATGGATCAGCCAGCCATTAATGGATACATTGACATGAACCTCCTGGTCACATTATAGATTTGGTTGAATATGGGTCTCTTGTCAATAAACATGGTTCAAATGATGATCCTTTGAAGGATTTTTCATTTATTTTTTTACCCAATTATTGAGGAGAGGGGCAATATCCTCAATAAGGAATATTTTACACAACTCTCAGAACTCATCATACCCTAAGTCCATGGGTACTATATTTCTTTGCATCTCAACTCACATGTTAGCATCCTTATCCTTTAAGAACTCAATTTCACCTTCTAGTTCCATAGTGTTTCAAATGATTTTATTTAAATTGAACATTTTTATTAGGTGGATTTGAAATTGGTTAGGAATGAATGCCACTCCATGTAGTAATATTGACCTTGGGTCTAACTAGTGGAGTGGTATGGCATGGTCTCCACTAAGAATTTGGAGTTTTTTAATCACATATCATTTTGACACCCTTATAAATTTGTTATCTAGTAATGACAACATACAAATAAGGACATTATTCTATATGATGCTTATTTTTATGAAAGATAGGTTGGATAGACTGTGCAATCATATTGGTAGTAGTCTGGAGAGTTATACTTGTAACATGTCCTAGGTGGAAAATGACCACCTCCCTATCCATTTCCATTCCCTAAAATTATGAAATATTTACTTATACTATCCTCTTAATTATTAGTTATGTAATTTTGGCATGTACCTCATGTGCATATTTCATGAATCTCATTAATGACCTGATAATTAATTGTATCATGTATGTATGCATCACATGTTTTTCAATATTGTGACACTTTAGCCTAAGTGGAATATTAAATCAAGTGAAAACTACTTACATCATGATATTCTTTGTAAATCTCATAGGATTAATTTTATAGAACATGAACATTCCACCATGGATATTTATTCTTGTTATGACCCTCCACTTCATAGTCAACACAACACATGCCACTACATGTGTCATGAACATTATTAGATATAAGTTTTTGTAGCTTAGAATCCATCATAGAAATATAAGCCTCAATAAATGGGTTGATCCCCGTATCTATACTTCCCATGAATTAGGTATAGAGGGCAAAGTGCATCACATAGGTCAATGAAAGTCTTGTGAGATAAGGCTCATCAAAATAGAAGTAATAAACCTCTCAAAAACCATTGAAAATGTTATTTTAATTTAATCTAAAATCACATATTCAAAAGAATAATTTTTAAATGTGCATCATACATGCACACACTCTCAGTGAGCTCTTAATTGATATATTTTAAGGCAATAATACTTTGTTGTTGAAACTCAAGGATATCAAAATCTTGGAGAAATACAGTCTTCAACAATTAATAGTTCACAATTGCTTGTTGAGGGTCAAATTTTTAGTACCATTTTTGCACACAATCCAATAAATTAGTGGATAATTGAGTTTCTTTTCATTTATTAGAAGTTATAAATCATGTTTTCTAGATAAGTTCACACTTTTGAACATGTTTTACTTCATTTTTGACACCATAATATTCAAGCAAGTGAAGTGTCATCTCAAAGTAGACTGTAGGTACACTAGGTGGTTATAGTAGACCTTGTTATGACATTATTCTAATTTATCTTGAAACCTATGTGTAGGTCCTTTAGTTCCTCTTGAGTTTCCTTCTGATCCTCTTGCAACTCTAATAAAACCACCACCAGAAGTACCTCCCATGCCTCCTAGAATACTATAAATAATGGGCATTGAGGGAGATTAATTAGTTATTATTGGGCCCATATTTCTCTTGATACTTGCATTTGATCCACCTAACATTCTAAAGTGAGCCATAGGTCTTACTTGCAATGGAAAAGTAAAAGTTAATGGTAAATGATTAAGCTAAACTTACACTCCTAGAGATTCCTCTATGGACTTAGCTTCATATTTAACTTTAGATTCCACACTATCATTATCCCAATTCTTAAAAGAATTACATCAAACTCAAATGCATGAGAATGCACTATGGTGGGGGAATTGGATCTATTTGGATTGGGTTTTATTATCATTAGTTTTTGTCTTGATTCCATGCATATACTTTACGATAAAGGGTATGGAATCATGGTTAGGGATTACTCACCATGCCTTTCCACCCTCCTACGTATTTTCATGACACTTATAGTATCCTCTTATTTTACCCTAGGTTAGTGCCTCTTATATCCTCATGACTAGCCTCATCATACTTATGCTTCCATAGTTTTTTTGACTAAATTCCATTCTGAATTACCAATACATAGCTATCCACTTACCCCTAGTCATGCTTCTCATGTGCAAGAAATTTTAGCTATACAATTATGAAGTCCAAAATCAACCATAAGATTCTTAATATTTAGAATAATTTTTTTGAGATACCTTCCACATGGTTCCATCATAAATTTTAACTATTCTTTCTTCAAACAATAGTATGTAGAGATAGCATAGTTCAAAATATAACTATTGATCACTCCTTTCCACCAAACTTCCACCACATGTGTCCAAGTATCTTTCAGCTTCACCAAGGCTATCTAATTCTCCACTAACCAAGGAGCCTTCCATCCATAATTTATTGAATGATCTTGTGTATAAATTGATAGCCAAGTATACAAGTAAATGGGCAATTTTGCAAAGAATGTTTCATTTAGAGAATCATATAAGTGTTGATCTAACCATATAAATGTAGGAACTCATGGTTCAAGATTCTAAAGTGCAAAGTTATCCATCATGGTACCCATACAGTGCTCAACATTTTATAAACATAGCCACTTGTGCATTTTTATACCATCATGCTAATAAGTACAACAGGTATCTTTAATAAAACTAAAATGTTGGGTTTATTTTTATCCTTATTTCCACATGACTAAGTACTATTCATGTGCCTAGAAGAAGGAATAATCCAACATGTTAACATGTCATAATATCATTTGAGTGACCTTGTGTGCTCACATGAGGTAGTATCCTAAACCAATTCCCATTGATTCTTTTGTGTGATGGTGAATAAACAAATGTTACTTAGGTTCTTAAGTTAACACATATAGTAATTGTTACTACAAAACATCATTTTAGAGTTATCCATTTAATTCATTCACATAATGTAGGTACTTATCTATTATCATAAATTAGAATTAATACCAAAGATAATTAAGAAATCAAGATTCATAAACAAATTATTAATTTAATTATTCTCATTTGACAAGTTTACAAAGGTACTTATTGTCAGGATCATGAACACACAAAGCTTTGATACCACTTTGTCAGGATCTAGAACACAGCTCTGATACCACTTGTTAGGATCCAACTCCTTAAGAGCACAATTGATTACCTTTGTATAAGCAACTAAACATGGAATTAAACCAGAAGTAAAATGTAATTAGAATTTAGAAATAGCACAAAATATGAGAGATAATACAATCTTGTATTAACACTCTTCCAAAAGGAAATACAATGAAGAAATCACACTCTTCCCACACCTCTTGGGTGTACCAATAATTCTCCCTCAAGAGTTCTCTCCCTCACACAATCAATTACAAACAACAATCAACTCAACACCAAGTTTTTGTTCCCTCCACCAGTCAGTAACAATACTGCCAGTACCACCACCGAGTACACCACGTACTCCAAGTAGATCTCCTTAATCTTGCTCCTTGTTGTGTTGCAGATCTCCTTTGACCTTGCTACCCTGCAGATCTCCTTTAACCTTGCACACACGCACACCTGTATATCAACTGACCTTACTTACCATGTAGATCTTCTACCTGATCTTGCACAACCTGTAGATCAACCTGATCTTACATACCATGTAGATCTTCTTCTTGATCTTGCACAAACTACAGATCAACCTAGTTTTGCACACCTACAAGCCTAGATCTTACACACCTGGAAGAACCCTTGTCCTTGCCTTTCCAATTCCTTATGATTCTTCAATCTTCACAATACAGCCCCATGGGCATATTAAATAGATCCCAAACCAAACAATAATTAGAAACATAGCTCAAGACTAAAATTAGTCTTTACATGCAAACTAACTATTCATTTAACTAACTATTCATCAAACTAACAATTCTAGACTGCACAGGTGATCAATGTTAATTCCTATCTATCTGGAGATGGCCGACATCAGTCAATGAATGACTAATGTCGGCAGCTTTCGATCTACCTCTGACCAATGTCAGTTGGCCTAACCGACGTCAGTTACTGTGACACTCAGCAACCTCCTCCATGTTTGCATCAATGAAGCTTTTAGCTCCACAACCTAACAATCTCCCACTTGGAGATAAATAGTTGCACCTGTATCTATACCTGTACATCCTCTAATTTTGTTTCCTAGCTTGTATCCCTCTTCAAGTTCAGTCTTGAAGACCAACCACCACATATCATGTGGTGCTTCTCCTATCATCCAAGTAACTTGCCATAACTAAATCTACATACCCATGTAGAGAAGTGCCTAACCCTGCATAGCATGAATCCCTGCTACTAGTCCCTCTTAGATACCTAAGAATCCACTGAATTGCTTTCCAGTGCTTCTTTCCCAAATTGGCCACAAACTTGCTGACAACTCCCACTGCTTAGGCAATATTAGGTCTAGTACACATGTACTCAACCTCATCATGTGATTTGGGACACTATTCTATGAACTATCCATCCATAGGTGTGCTAAACAGTTTTGTATCTTGCATATCAAACCTATCAACTACCTTATTCACATAATCATCTGGAGACAAAATCAACCTGTGACCTTCCCTGTCTCTAGAAATACTCATGCCAAAGATTTTCACTCCTAAATCCTTCTTGGCACAGCTCTGAGCTACTTTTACCTTTAGCTCAGTAAATCACTACATGTGTGACCCCACTACATACAGTAACAGGATAATGTCATGACCATTATCTAACCTGGTAAAATAAACACAGTGATTACATTGACATTGATTAAAGCCATGCTTTGTCATAAACCCATCAAACATATACCACTATCTTGGAGCTTGCTCAAGACCATATAACCTGGCCTTCTGTCTCACCTGTCCATTCTCTCCTTTTTTTAACCTCAAAATCCATTCATCTTTTAGTGATTTTATCCTGACTGGCAACTCTACCAAATCTCCTATTTGGTTCTTTCCCAAGGAATCAATTTCCTCATTCATCCCATGCTCCCACTATTTCTTGAATTCTACCTACGCTGCCTCTTTAAAACTTCCTAGTTCTTGACCATCAGTGAGAAACAAGTAGTATAAAGAAGGGGAATAATGAATTTGAGGCTTACTTACCCTTTCAGTCCTCCACATGGGCATTTGAGACTCTTTGACAGCTTGTTGTCTGCCCAAAATCCATTTTTTGACCGACCTTGGTCTACACCTAACTGATGTTGATTCCCCCTGATTTTTTATGTCAGTTCCCTAACCAACATCAGTGTCCACCTAGTCATTGATGTCAGTTCCCTGACTGACATTGGTATCCACCTACCCGACACCACCGACTCTGGTCTGGACATGACTGACATTGGTACATGCCTGTTTGACGTCAGTTCTCACCTGACTGACGTCGGTAACTGTGTTTTCTTATGAGTGATGACTTTTACCTATGAGCTCACTTTGGATCATAACCCTGTCTAAACTGCCCTACTCAGAATTATTGAGCTCATTGAGCTGATCTCTATCCATCATCTTCTCCATGAAAACCAAGGCTTTCTAGTTCTTAAGTTTGTCAAAGACATCATACTTCCTCTTAAGAACATGCATCCCCTTCTCATTCATGTGACCAAGCCTACAGAGCCACATCTTCAAATCTACATTTGAAGTAGATAAACTAGAAAGAGAATCAGTAATACAAGTAGATAGATAAAGAGTACCTACTTTCTTACCACATGCTAATTCAAGTGCAGCCTTGGAAACTTTCCAAGATTTTGCTATGAGAGTTACTATGCATCCCTCATCACCCAACTTTCCTATAGAAATTAGACTCCTCTTTAGGACTAGGACATGCATGACATCCTTCAACACCCATGTGTTTCCCATCTACAATTTCAGCTGCACTTCCCCTTTGCCAACAATTTGACAAGGCTCACCAACCCCTAAATAAATCTTTCCAAAGTCTCCATGGACATAATCATGGAAAAATACTCTATTTGGGGTTGCATGGAAAGAGGCAACAGAATCTAAAACCCAAGATTCTACTTTATCCAAGGAACATATAAGAGCAACCCGTGCACTAATACCTGCATCATTTGCTTCTTTATTTCCTTCATGTTGATCTTCTACCAACCAACAATCTTTCTTTACCTGCGCTTTCTTTCCATAATTCCATAATTGATAATTCTTGCCATTGAATTCCTCCATTCTTAGCTTACTTTTTTCTTCCATTAATTTACTCCCACTCAAATAAAAACACCTGTGAGTGACCTGTAATCAACAAACACTAACATGTTCTGAACCAGGCTCTGATACCACTTGTTAGGATCGTGAACACACAAAGCTTTGATACCACTTTGTCAGGATCTAGAACACACAGCTCTGATACCACTTGTTAGGATCCAACTCCTTAAGAGCACAATTGATTACCTTTGTTTAAGTAACTAAACACAGAATTAAACCAGAAGTAAAATGTAACTAGAATTTAGAAATAGCACAGAATATGAGAGACAATACAATCTTGTATTAACACTCTTCTAGAAGGAAATACAATGAAGAAATCACACTCTTCCCACACCTCTTGGGTGTACCAGTAATTCTCCCTCAAGATTTCTCTCCCTCACACAATCAATTACAAACAATAATCAACTCAACACTGAGTTGTTGTTCCCTCCACCAGTCAGTAACAATACTGCCAATACCACCACTGAGTACACCATGTACTCCAAGTAGATCTCCCTGATCTTGCTCCTTGTTGTGTTGCAGATCTCCTTTGACCTTGCACACACACACCTACAGATCAACTGACCTTACTTACCATGTAGATCTTCTACCTAATCTTGCACAACCTACAAATCAACTTGATCTTACATACCATGTAGATCTTCTTCCTGATCCTGCACAACCTGCAGATCAACCTGGTTTTACACACCTACAAACCTAGATCTTACACACTTGGAAGAACCCTTGTCCTTGCCTTTCCAAGTCCTTATGATTCTTCAATCTTCACAATACAGCCCCATGGGTCTATTAAATAGATCCCAAACCAAACAATAATTAGAAACACAGCTCAAGACTAAAATTAGTCTTTACATGCAAACTGACTATTCATTTAATTAACTATTCATCAAACTAATAGTTCTGGACCGCACAGGTGACCGACGTCGGTTCTTGTCTATCTGGAGATGACCGATGTCAACAGATGAATGATCAATGTTGGCAGCTTCTAGTCTACCTCTGACTGATGTCGGTTGGCCTGACTAACATTGGTTACTGTGACACTCAGAAACCTCCTCCATGTTTGCATTAGTGAAGCTTTTAGCTCCACAACCTAACACTTATTCAGTACACTCTCTCCAAATCTATATCTTAACATAAACACCACATCTACATTCAATAACACTTTGTATTCAAATATAAAGGGTTACTTATACCTAACCTAACCCCTTTTTAGATTACATCATTAATATAATAAATATGATACTAATGAGTTTTTCAAAAAAAAAGTCACAAAGAGCCATTACAATTAAGTTTCTTTTGATTCAAGCTCAATATCCCCTATATATTCTCTCTATACTAGATATTTACTTTTTTTTCCCTCTTCTCTCTTATTATGGTGTTAGATTCATGATCCCATTAATCTTTGATACTTATGCAAACTATTTTTAAAAAACCTCCACTTCTTAAACCTTTGTCATAGTCTTGTGCTCTTTCGAGTCCTACATTTTATGCTCCTCATTTTTTGTTTTTTTTACTTTTCACAACTCACCCTTCTATGCCAAGGTCTTCCAAATTATTCTCCCATGTTTCTTTCTTATATTCCATTATATCCCATACCTTTACTCTTATGTGATTATGGATTTAAAATACTTTGAATATATTACAAAAATTAGGTCCAACATTAAATATATGAGATACTAGGTAATGATTCCTTCCATTTGAATAACCTACAAGGAAATGACCTCAATTTTCTATTCAATGGATTGTTTTTAATATATAATTTCATGGTTTCTCCCACTAGAGATGATTCTGAGTGATGGTAAGAGGAGGAGATTTAAATATAAGGGTAGATTACCTTTCTTGGTTTCTCGATTATATTTCCTATTTTCTTATATTAATATTTTCTACTTTATACATTTTGTATGGGGTATATTATTTTTTATGCTTCTAGATTAGTTTTTTGAAATTGAGAGTAAACCAATTTATTTTCTATGTTGGAAGTACACAAGACTTTCAAAAAAACAAGGGGATAATTTAAAAGAATACATAATTTGTTGGGGATCAACCAACAATGTTGATTACAATATGAAAGCAATTAAATGTGAAATTAAACTAGAAAGATAAGTAACTAGAATCAAAAATAGCAAAGAATAAGAGATACAAGAAACCACCCTGAAAACTTGTATTAAACTCTTTACAGAAGGAATATAATTAAAGAAATTTCTTTTCTTCCACACCTCTCTTAGATGTACAGATCTCTTTCCCTCAAGAGCTCTCTCTCTCAATTACAATCAACTCCAACAACCTGGAATGATTCACATATACAATTCTGTACTGTTCCTTACAATAAGCTAAGAAGATCTAATCCTATATATAATAATTAGGAAACATGAGCATACAATTACAGCCATTAGATGCACCTCCTAATCAAGGGCTTTAAACAGTCTTACTAAAGAAAGAGATGTAGACTTAAGACTAACACTTAATCCTACCATGCAAACACTCTATTCTGTCTACAGAAATAGGTTTCAGGACGCACAGGTAACCGACATCGGTTCTTGCCTATTTGCCTATGACCGACATCGGCCGATCCATGACTGACACTGGCATCTCCTGGTCTGCTCCTGTGACAGACGTCGGTCGCTCCTGACTAATGCTGGTGACTATGTAAACCTATAAATTTGCAATCTACTCACTTGGTAAAGCTTTTAGCTCCACACCTTAACAATCTCCCACTTGGAGATAAACAACTGCACCAGTACCTGTACAACAACATCTTCTAGCTCCTCTATCTTCAACTCAATCATGAAGAGCAATAGAAGTTGAATCAAGATTTAACTTCTCCTTCTTACTGGCTTGGTTAACATATCCATAGGATTCTTATCTATATGGATCTTCTCTAGCTTCAACTCACCATCCTCTAATACCTGTCTTATGAAGTGGTACCTAAGCTGTATATTCTTTGTTCTTGAATGAAAGGCTGAATTTTTAGCCAAATGAATTGCACTCTGAATATCACTATATAATCTGCAACTCTCTTGCTCCTTTCCTAGC
Organism: Torreya grandis; assembly: GCA_037957365.1. Lineage (NCBI taxonomy): Eukaryota > Viridiplantae > Streptophyta > Pinopsida > Cupressales > Taxaceae > Torreya > Torreya grandis. The sequence goes on along the minus strand of JARHVA010003454.1, from coordinate 1,841,415 downwards.
TCTTCCATGAACTGTGTCATCCATATCATCTCTTTGCTAGCCTCTGTGACTACAATATACTCTACTTCTGTAGTTGACAAGGCAACAACCTTCTGCAACTTTGATATCCAGCTAACCACCGTTCCACCAACAGTGAAAACATATCTTGTGGTGCTTCTCCTGCCATCCAAATCACCTGCCATATCTGAATCTACATAACCATGTAGAGAAGTATCTGAACCTCCATAGCACAAATGCCTACTGTTGGTTCCTCTCAGATATCTAAGGATCCACTAAACTGCTTTCCAGTGCTCCTTTCCTGGATTGGCCATATACTTACTTACAACTCCCACTGCTTGGGCAATATCTGGTCTAGGACACACCATTGCATACATTAAACTCCCTACTATGGAAGAATATGGAACTCTACTCGTGTACTCTACCTCATCATGTGAATTAGGACATTGTTCTTTACTCAATTTAAAATGTCCAGCCAAAGATGTGCTTACCAGTTTTACATCTTGCATATTGAACCATTTTAACACCTTGTTCACATAATCCTCTTGAGAGAAAATCAACCTGTGATTTTTCCTGTCTCTCTTAATGCTCATGCTAAGGATTTTCTTTGCTGCTTCCAAATCATTCATGGCAAATGTTTGAGCTAATTTCACCTTAAGCTCAGAGATATCTTGCATGTGTGATCCTGAAACCAGCATATCATCTACATACAACAATAGAATAATATATCTACCATTATTCAATCTCTTAAAATACACACAATGGTTAGATTGACACCTACTATAGCCATGCTCAGTCATAAACTTTTCAAATCTCAAATACCACTGTCTAGGAGCTTGCTTGAGGCCATACAAGCTTTTCTTCAATCTGCACACTAGCTTCTCCTTACCTTTGACCTCAAATCCTTTCGATTGATCCATATATATTTCTTCATCCAAATCTCCATGAAGAAACACTATCCTAATATCAAGCTGCTCAAGATGCAAATCCTCAATAGCAACTAAAGACAATATATTCCGTATAGAAGTCATTTTAATAACATAAAAAAACACACCAAAATCAATACCTAGTTTCTGTGCAAATCCTTTCACTACCAACCTGGCCTTATATCTCATCTGTCCATTCTCACCTTCTTTCAATCTATAGGTCCATCTATTCTTCAGTGTCTTCTTTCCCACTGGCAACTCAACCAAATCCCATGTTTGGTTCTCTTTCAAGGACTCCATTTCCTCAACCATGCCACGCTCCCACTGATTCTTGGATTTTACCTATATTGCTTCTTCAAAACTCTCTGGTTCTCCACCATCAGTAAGTAATAAATAGAATAATGAAGGGGAATATCTAATTGGAGGTTTACTTACCCTTTCTGACATCCTAATGGGCATCTGAGACTCATTCACAACATGCTATCTGCCCAAATTCTCTGACAGTGACCGACCTTGGTCACTTCCAGGCCTGTAACTGGCCGACGTCAGTTCTACCTGACCGACGTCAGTTCCTTCCTAACTGACATCGGTCACTGTATGATCGACATCAGTTCTTGTATTGCCAATGTTGGTTCTTGCCTGATCGATGTCGGTCTCTGTGTTTTCCTTTCTGTGATTAATTTTTCCTGTGAGCTCATTTTAGACCATCACCTCATCCAATTCTCCATTGCTCTGCCTAGATTGATTCAGCTTCTTGAGCTGATCACTGTACATCACTTTTTCATTGAAAACAATATCAAGGCTCCTAATTATCTTGTTAGTTCCTAGATTCCAAACCCTAAATCAAAAATCATCAGAGCCATAGCTAATAAATGTGCACCTCATAGACTTAGCATCCAGCTTCTTTCTATTTTCCTTATCAACGTGCACAAAGGCTTCACAACCAAAAACTTTGAGAAATGAGAGATCTACCTTTTTACTTGTCCATGCCTCTTTTGGAATTCCACCATCCAGAGCTGTAGAGGGTCCTTTGTTAATCAAGTACACTGCAGTGTCAATAGCTTCTACCCAAAACTCTAAGGGCAAACTAGCATGCAATCTCATACACCTTACACACTCCGTTATTGTTCTATTCATCCTTTCAGCAACTCAATTTTGCTGAGGTGTCCTTGGAACCATCTTTTGCCTGTGGATTCCATGCATATAACAATACCAGTTGAACTTGTAGCTACAGAACTCACCACCATTGTCAGATCTCAGGCACTTCAATCTTTTGCCTATTTCATTCTCAACCATAGCTTTCCAAATCTTAAAAGTCTCAAATACATCAGATTTCTTCTTAATAAAATAGACCCATACCTCTTTTGTAGCATCATCTATGAACAAAACATAGTACTATGATCCTCCAATAGAAACAACTTGAGTTGGTCCCCACACATCTGTGTGAACAAGTTACAACTTATGCTTCTTCTTTGTTGACCTAGTCTTGAGAAAACTCACTCTCTTTTGTTTTCCAAAAACACAGTGCTCACAAAAATCCAGATCTATGCTTTTCAAATCTGAAAGCTTGACTTTTGACTTAAGAATTGACATTCCCTTCTCACTCATGTGGCCGAGCCTAGAGTGCCACAACTTTGCATCCACATCTGAAGTAGATAATATAGAAGGAGAATTATTAGTAACACAATTACATAAATAGAGATTACCTGCTCTCTTACCTCTGGCCATTACAAGTGCACCCTTGGTCACCTTCCAAGATTCAGCTGTGAGAGTTACTGTACAACCCTCATCCCCTAACTTTCTTGCAGAAATCAAATTCCTCTTCCGGCTGGGAACATGCATGACATCTGTCAACACCCATGTGTTGCCATTCTGCATTTTCAGCTGCACTTTTCCTTTGCCAACAATTTTACAAGGCTCATCATCCCCTAAGTAAACTATTCCAAAATCTCCATGGACATAGTCACTAAAATATTCTCTATTGGGGGTAGCATGAAAAGATGCACCAGAATCTAAAACCCAAGATTCTATATTATTATGCAAAGAGAATATTAAAGCATCTTGTGCAATACCTACAACTTTTGCTTCTTCCTTTCCTTCGTTCTGATTGTCCTCCTTAGGCTTTGACCAACAATCTTTGCTTATGTGCCCTATCTTTCCACAATTCCAGCATTGTGGCTTCCTGCCATTTTTGGATTTGGATCTACCTCTCACCTTTGACTTAGACCTTGATCTCCCTTTCTTGCTCTTCTCTTTTTGCCTTCCCCTAATCTCAAAACTTAAAGTGTTCCCTGATGTTTCCTCTATGCTTTTCCTACGAATTTCTTCATTCAAGATTACACTAACAACATCCTCTACTTTTAAAATATTTGAAGCAGATGCAGTATTACTAACTACCATTACCAAGCTATGCTAGCTTTCAGGCAAAGAACATAATATTAAAAGATCTTTAATTTCATCATTAAACACAATATTAACTAAACTTAATTGATTTACAATTCCATGGAAATCATTTAGATGATTAGATACAGATCCACCTTCCTGCATTCGCAAATTAAATAACTGCTTCATAAGATATACCTTATTAGAAGTTGAGGATTTTTCATACAAATTTACTAAACTAGTCATCAACTCTACCTTTGTCTTTGCTTGTGATAAATTAGATATCACAGTAGATGCCAGACTCAATCTTATAGATCTAAGAGCCTTTCTATCAAGAACTTCCCATTCTTTATCATCCATGTCTTTGGGCTTCTTTGTAATCCCACCTAACGGTAAGTATAGATCCTTTTGATATAGATAATATTCTATCTGCATTCTCCAATGTTGATAATTATTGCCATTAAACTTCTCCATTCTTATTTTACTTTCTTCTGCCATTGCTTCTCCCACTCAAACAGAAATCCCTTTGAGTAACCTGTAATCAATACACACTAACTAGATCTGAAATACCTGTTAGTCAACCTGAGATCTGATACCACTTCTTGGGGATCAACCAACAATGTTGATTATAATATGAAAGCAATTAAATGTGGAATTAAACTAGAAAGATAAGTAACTAGAATCAAAAATAGCAAAGAACAAGAGATACAAGAAACCACCCTGAAAACTTGTATTAAACTCTTTACAAAAGGAATACAATTGAAGAAACTTCTTTTCTTCCACACCTCTCTCAAATGTACAGATCTCTTTCTAGATCTCTTTCCCTCAAGAGCTCTCTCTCTCTCAATTACAATCAACTCCAAAAACCTGGAATGATTCACATATACAATTTTGTACTATTCCTTACAATAAGCTAAGAAGATCTAATCCTATATATAATAATTAGGAAACATGAGCATACAATTATAGCCATTAGATGCATCTCCTAATCAAGGGCTCTAAATAGTCTTACTAAAGATAGAGATGTAGACTTAAGACTAACACTTAATCCTACCATGTAAACACTCTATTTTGTCCACGGAAATAGCTTTCTAGATGCACAGGTAACTGACATCGGTTCCTGCCTGTTTGTCTGTGACCGACATCGGCCGATCCATGACCGATGCCAGCATCTCTTGGTCTACTCCTGTGACCGATGTCGGTCGCTCCTGACCGACGCTAGTGACTGTGTAAACCTATAACTTTTAAATCTGCTCACTTGGTGAAGCTTTTAGCTCCACACCTTAACACAATTGGTATTCATAAGGATTTTTTTTAGCAATGCTTGAGCTTCTATGATTAAGGTATGTGCTATAATTTAACTAGGTTTTTCTTGGCATAAGTGAGTCTCCTAGACCTTTGGGATTTAATATGATATACTCATGCATTTTTTTATAGACTTACCATTTCTAAAGATAAACTGAACTATTACATTCTAGAAATTGAATGAGAAATTAAACACAAAAATGGATGCACACTAATAGGGATGTATTGATTAAAATAAATTTTATTATATATAAAGATCATCAATGGTGGTTCCCAACCCTTATTATATCTATGTTTTGTAAAAAATCATCATGCAAACTTATAGAATATTGGTGATTCATGTAATTTCTACTATCACTATGGAAAACTAGCTAGCAGTAGATAAATATTTTGAGTGGAATCATAGGTATCTTTGTTAGGACAATAGATGCATGGATAGTAATAGATCAATTCCTAGACACCCATTACTATTTCATTATAAAATATGAAGTCAAAAAGAAACCTAAAGTGTTTATCCAAGGCTCTTTCAAAACTCTCGTAACAAGGGGAAAATAAAATTCATAAAATCACACATGAGTACAAGGAATTTAAATGATTATTATGTTGCATGAAGAAGTAGAAGTATTTTTTAAGGACTAATTTACTTATTATTTTCTTGTTAGAGATTATGTTTTTTCATGATGAATTACTAATATTATGGGTTCTCAAATACTTATGAGTATTTCCCCATTGATTCATTAGTTTTAGTGCCCTAACACACACACCCCATTTTAAAATTCAAATAATGACTCAATATTATCTAAATATCCTTATTTAAGGTCATATAAGCCTTATAAATTTATGTAATTGGTTATAATTTACATAATTCTAAGGTTGTATTCAAAATTTAAAATTACAAAGTTCAAAAATTATGAAAAATCAAATATTGAACATCAATTTTAGCTCATTTTAAACCTTGGGTTTTCATAATGGATTTATGGACTAACAGAACTAATGTATCTCAATCTATTGTTTCTATGACTTTTTTTATGTTCATAAGACTATTAGAAAGGACTTACAAATTATTTATATTTTAACCCTAACTTTATTATTCAATTTTTGGATAGGTGGTAGTATTACCTTACCCAAATCCCTTTGGCCTTTACAAAAGATTCTAGGTGTTTTAAATTTCCAAGCTTTGAAATCTTGATAGATGGTGTTATTATGTTACTCATAATTGATAATAGTTTATAAAAGTTTTATACTTTATCGATAACACGGTCACTTCAAAACATCTATATGGTAGAACTAAATTTAACCACATTTAACCAAATCAAATTTCACTTTAAAAAATTCTAAGTCTTCAAAGTTTATGAGTCCTCGAGAGGTCACAACATGATGAATTCATGTTACCTAGGATGACATAAGTTCAAAGCAAATTTAATCATATAATGGTTTCAAGTTCTCATAGTTATAAGTGTGTGACATGTGGCACAATTCTATTAACCTAAAACCTATAAGATTTAAATAAATTCTAATGTCCCCAAGGTCCTACTGTCTAATACCCTTGAGGTTTTGACCTCTAAGAGATTGGTAGTTGGCACAATCTCATTAGCCCATAACAATGAAAGATTAGAATTAATTTAATGGATTAATGGTCTTAAGGTTCCAAAAATCTAAGTTCCTGTAGTGTTTAAATCATGACACATGAAAAGATAAAATTACCTAAAGTCTTTTCAAAGATATACATAATTCACATATTCAAATAAAAAAGGCCCCAATCTTCTGAGTTCTCATAGTCTTGAGACTTCTTCACATGGCTCAATTCATTAACTTGTGTCCTTGGAGCATATACAACAAGATCATGAGTCTAAAGAGCTAGATAAGTGAAAATCAAACAAGTGTCATGATTAATGATACAGAGGGCCATAATATGAATAAATAAGTATAAAATTGAAGCATAATTTGATGAGCAAGAAATTTAAACCTATTTTAAATGATGTGACTGGATATAAAAAGTTTTAAAAAATTTGCCATATGACAAACATAAACCCACCAAAATAATTGAAATGGATTCTCTAAAATCACCATAAGTCTAGGCTCCTTTAGTATACTCCATTATTGTACATACTGAGTATACATATAGAATGTTTGAAAAGAGTGCCCTAGATTTTAAGTTTTTATACCATTCAACCCTATAAAATGAATTGGAGTCTATGAAACCATACTCCTTGATGGATCAAGTATATTAAGATGAAAAATAATACATTGACAACCTTCTATCAATCAAGACCATGGGACTTCATCAACCAATGGAAAAGCCAAAGGTCATGCCTTATGTCAATTTGCTTCATGATTTTTTTCAATGGCACTTTTTATGGTGATATTTTCACCTTAAGAAAGAGAATAATGAAATATAATATATTTATGGAAGGGTTCTTGATAGGTACTTCAAGCTCCTAGTTCTTAAGGTTGATCATAACCAAGTATCATCTAATGTATGGCTAGAGCACAACACTATATAAGGGAAAATAAAATAATGGTTAGTGAGAGGCCTTATATTGAATCCTAATGGGGAAATTTATTCCAATAAATTTATTAAATTTAGGCTTGATATCATAAAATCCATGTCCCTTTTGAACAAACTATATGGCATTGCTAGCATATTCTATGTAGAAATGGAATGGATCCCATTGTCGGGCATTCATCTCACTTTTGATAAAATTATGGACCTAAGAGAGGTAATTGGTGTCATACTAAAGGCCCAAATGTATAAACATGAAAAAATTCCTAAATATTAAAACTTTTATATGATGTCATACTTATCAGATGTAGGCTTTGGGATGGTTCACAGATCCCATGGGGAATTACGGGAGCCATCAACATAATATGTGAATACTATTAATTTATATTTGTATATAGATACAAAAATGAAATCTCATGGTTTGTGATGAAATCTATCCTCAAGTTTTCAATTTATCCATGGAACTCAGATGCTTATAATATGTTAGAATTTGAAAAGAAGTATTGGCAAATAATAAATTATTGGTACTATCTAGATTGTACCATAATATGAATTACAAGAACAAGGTAACATCCTTTATTCTTGCCACATCATGTTAAATATAATATTTCATATTAGGAGGTATCCCATTTGTTATACAATAGTATATATGAAGAACTTGGCCTTAGAAATTAGGATTATTGCTATAAGACCCCTATGAGCATCGACTATATCCAATTTGTGGTGAGGGAAAATTTAAACTAAAATAAGAAAATTAGATCCCATTATAATTTGAAGGTAGTCAAATTCAGGGAAAGGGACCCTAAATGAAACATTAGACACTATATTCAATATGATAATAAGGGTGATAATTGCATGTGGTCACTAAGAGTATAACCATGATGCTATTTTTATAAATGCATCATATGATTCATAGGTGTGGACACGTATGAATAACATTAAAATTTATATGATAATTGCATAGACCATTTTGTATGAGCCAAACATTACCAAGGAATAGTCAAGTGAAAGGGTAAATTAGGTTGAACAATCCTAGAGTCATTATTGGCATTTAACATAGATGCATGACATAGTAGTATGAGACTATCTTCATTTTCCTACATGATAAGAAAAAAATTATAATAGGGAGAGTCCAGTATCCAAATGGAGGATAACCTCTAAATTATAAGGAAATTATCATAAGTTTCCCTAGTCCTTATCTAGCCTCCACACACTATATTAGGAATAACACTATAGTGGAGAATATTACTCCTTCTCAAGTCAAGGATAAGAGTACATTATATTGGCACCTCTTCCTCTACTTACAACACCTACATAAGTGGATCTCCTAGATTTTCTACAAGTTTCCTTCTCATCTCTCACATCGACTCCTCCATTTACTCAACCAAGTACATCTCCATCAATTATTACTTATACCACCATTATTCCACTCTCTATTACATCACCACCACTTATAGTAGTATTATCTACTATTATGGCTCCATCATTTGTTTCATCATCCCATTCACCTACTATCCCATATCCACTTATTGAAGGAAGTCCAATGTTCTTCTAGCCTCCTTGAAAACTTATTAACTAGAGGAAGGACCATAATTATGTCTTGTTGCTATAGAATAATCCCTTACTAAGGAGGAAATAAAAAAAATAACATAGACATATAATATCCTTAGTGGACTATGTAACTCATGAGGAGGAAAGAAATTAAAAAATAATGATGGAACTAGATCAAAGGTCAAGTGAGAAGGGAGCCCAAAAACAAGAATATGGGGAAGCATAATGAGAAAAGGACCAAAAAATGAGCCTAGAAAGTTTTCTAGAAGAATAAACTCCATCTAGAATATTGGACCAACAAATCCTCATAAAGGAAGAATAACAAAACATCAATAATGTAGTCTCTTCTCTTGATTTTTCTGTTACTATTGTATATTCTTCAACTATAAATTTACCTCTAGGTATTCTAAAGCCTCCAATTTTTTATTTGTATAATTATTATATTATTTCAACATCTAGACAAACAAAGGATTTAAAGAAAAGAGTATATTTTGAGAATTTAGTTTAGTTTCCATTTTTTATCTTAGAAGGTCACCAATCCTCCCACTAACTTATTCTCAATTAAAGATACCTTTTCCACAAAAACACATACATAATTAGCCACCATTAGTTATGAAAAATCCAAGATTGAATAATTATATGTCTAAAGTCATTCCTCAAAGGAAAGCCTCACCCTAGTTAAAAATTGTTTATCCTCCCCTATAATTCCCAATTCAAATAAGTGTTTCATTAGCACCTCTATTAATAACTCCCTATCCTATGATCAGTCTAACCTCTATCTCTAAAGACCCAAGTCCATTAAAATAATAAGGGGTAATTAGTGTTCCTCAATGGGTTAAATATATTCAAGGTTAGCGATATGAGAGACATAACTTAGTCATTAAAGAATTACCTATAGTCTCCACTCATTTCAATAGGTACAATGGCACAATACATAAGGTGAAGAAGAAGAATACAATGAATATAAACACTATGGATGAGATAGATTTTGAGCAAAGGGAAAGCCTATTTCCCTTTACCAAAAAGAATCTAACTAATTCAATAGAGTACATAGAGGATTTCTATGATTTTGTGGATTCATATGGAGAAGGAATGAAAATAATATGCCAAATCAAGGAAAAGTCACAACAAAATTTGCTATAGAGATATTATTCATGCGCCTACAGAAATTGTAGAAAATGTAAAGAGTGTAGCCATGAGGTTGTATAATATTTTGAATAACATTTGAGTATCTAGAGGATGGAGCCAATATGATAAGACAAAGGTGCTTGAACTCTAGCACAAATGAAATAATATGAGAAAAGTCCCTCTTTTTTCATTTAGTATTCAAGGAACAATGCATTCAATCACCTAAACCTAATGTCCATCCAAGACATTACATCAACCCTTAATTATGTAATTTTAAAAAGGGATGTTGGATTTAATTGGCATATGCAGATGAAGGTTCTAATGGGAAATTTTAGAGGACATGAAAATGAGGTCTTAATTTTTTTGAAAGACATGATGGCCGTTGATGTGATTACCACTACTAAATAATTTCTCAACAAACCCAATTTTAAGACACTATTTAAAACATATTCAAATATATTTAAGGAGGAAATCTAAGGAACTATATATAAGAATAATGATTAGATTATGTAGCTGATCAATTTTACTAAAGATAAAGTGACAAAGGATAAATCCCTTAGGGTAGAGTTCAAGATATCGAAGGTATAACACATACTATTGATGGTTGAAGACATCAAAATATTCAAGACTAAATTTCTCAATTTTAATATTATTAATAAAGAGTTTGATACAAGACATGCATTATTTTTAAAAATTAGAGCTATAGAGGGAGCATGAGGATCAACACCAAACATGTAGGTAACTAAAAGTAATACCACATCACTCCAGATTCCCTAATTTTATAGATACATATCCATGCATACTCTAGTGGGGATAGTTCCATTTCCTCAAGTGGTCATATCAAATATTTATATTTTAATAGCTATCATTTAACCATCCTTTACTAGCAGTGACACATCAATGCCTCTCTAGATATACATACATATTTGCATGTTTCAGTTAAATTAGAACTATTGGTTCCTAATATATTTGGCACACACATATGTATGTGTGTGTGTGTGTGTGTGTGTGTGTGTGTGTGTGTGTGTGTGTGTGTGTGTGTGTGTGTGTGTGTGTGTGTGTGTGTGTGTGTGTGTGTGTATGTGTATATACATACATACATATATATACATACATACACACACATATGTGTGTGTGCATCTATGTGTGTGTGTGTGTGTGTGTGTGTGTGTGTGTGTGTGTGTGTGTGTGTGTGTGTGTGTGTGTGTGTGTGTGTACATGTGTGTGTGTGTGTGTGTTTACACACACACACACACACACACACACACACACACACACACACACACACACACACACACACACACACACACACACACACACACACACACACACACACACACACACACACACACACACACACACACACACACACACACACACACACACACACACACACACACACACACACACAAATATGCATACATACATACATAATATGAGGAATTCTATTTTAGGTAAATACTTTTTACATGCATGCTCTACATGATTTTGACACACAATTTCATTTTTGAGATTTAAATTTAAACTTCATTTGGAGAATTAGGCAACTCTTCCCCAAGAATATATATATTTGTATCATCTCTAAAATAAAAGGAAGATAATTTTTGATATTAAGATTAATAGGAAATTCTATAGATTGTTCTATAATTATTCTTGATGTGTAAATCTAGTTTTTCTCTAAATCTGTGAATCTTGTATCTATATATGTGTATGTATGTATGTATGTATGTATGTATCCATAACCTTTTCCTATTTTTGAATTTATTTTATTCAAAACAACCTTAAGTTATATCCATAATTTATCCACACATATAAATTAGATTTAGATTCATACATAGCTTAACCATTAATAGTAAATAACTACTCTGTTCATCGATATTCCACCAATAGGTTTAGAAAACTCAATAACCCTCAGCTTGTGTATTGAAGTGAATTTATTTCATTCATACTAAAATGTTTGATTCTACCTGGAAAGGTTAATTGGTGTGCATAAAACCCAAATCAACATGCACCAAAAACCAAATGGAAATAAACAAAGGACCAAAAAGCAAACACATTAAGAGACAAAACATAAGATGAAAGAAGAAAATAGAAAGGAAATACCACTCTATTTTTGGCATTGTAAGATTTCTCAAGACTGTGGATGCTCATGCTTCAATAATCAATTAATGAGGGAGTATGGTGTAGGGCTACTCCACCCAACAAGCACACACAACACAACCATAAATAAAAATTCTCATATAAATATGTGAAGAATGGAATCAAAAAAATATTTTATTATCAAAATAAATTACACTAATCTCTCCACATGGGATATCTACTACAAAAAATGTTAACATGTATGTTGAAGTCCAATCTTCACTACCAAGTCTCAGAAATCTATCTCCAAAAAATCTCCTAAAAGCTTTTCCTCAAACTTCTAATCTCTCTCCTTCAAATCATGTGCATAAAATCAAGGTGTAGTAATATATAGAATATATCTAAGTATGGCATCAAAAATAATATTCCCCCATTTTGGGAAGGTCACATGAGTGGAGAAAGGCAACTTATCATATTTATCCACTTGTTATTCTTTTCATTAGATCATGTTTTTTCCTCCTATAGCTTCTTTTTCCAAACTCAAGGATATGATTGAAACTTAACTTAGCTTCCTTTAAAACTCATCCTCATCTCATCTTATATAACCATGCACCACTTTTGAAACATTCCTTCACCTAAAATCCACATCCATTTGATTACATTCTAATTTTGAAATAACAACTTTCCTTAGAGTCTACAAATTTTGAGAGGCATATCTTTTGAACTAGGCATCTAATTTTTAACCTTCAAAATATTTTGAAATTTCTAAACCAAGAGAAAATTTGACATGAACTCCAACTGAATAAGAACCTACAAAACAAATTTCAAATAAAAAATATATTATCTATGGTGATGTAAGATTTTATTTAAACCCTAGATTCTCCTACATCAGACAATCGAGGTAATTTGAGAGGTGACCTAGTCACATCTCAAGTGTTCAAGGAAAACCAAGATGGTTAACCTCTTCCTTATAAACCACAATGTATATTCAACAAGCCTTCCCTTCCACTTAACCAAGTATTATTCATACTACCTATTCCTTGTACTTCTACCCACATGACTATCTAGAATTTCTTTTATCTCTTCCTTCTCTAGAATATTTTCTAGAATTTTTGATAATTCCTTTACTGGTCCAACCTCACTATATCTTTCATGATATTATGTCAAATTGAAAATGTTAAACCCAAATGAAATTAAAAACCCATCTAGCAATTCCATCTCATGGGCATTTCTTGAATCATGTCTCTTTACAATCTTGTATGGTCCAAACCTCTTCATTTTTATCTTGTTATATGTTCTAGTAGGAAACATTTTCTTTCTTAGGTGAATTATAACTTCATCTCTAGCCTTGCATTCCTTAAATTTACACTTCTAGTCTACCTTTGCCTTATACTAAGTATTCATCTTATTAATATGACTTCTTACCTCTTCATGCAAGTTCTTTAGGTTTTTTGAAAAGTCCTCGACATCAACACCACTCATTTATCCTTTTTCCATCTTCCTCAAGTTAGAATCATTCCTCATACTACTCCCATATACAATTTGGAATGGGGATTTACTAGTACTCCTATTAACAAAATTATTGTATACAAATTCTGCTTAGGGTAGAATCAAATCCCATCCCTTGGTTCTATCTCTTACTAAGCATCTCATTAGGTTTCCCAAACTCCTATTCACCACCTCTATTTTTCCATTAGTCTGTGGATGGTGCTTATAACTAAATTTCAAATAAGTCTTCAATTTCTTCCATAAGGTCTTCCAAAAATACCTAACAAATTTGGTATCTCAATCTAAAACTATACTCTTTGGTAGACCATGTAGTCTTACCACTTCTCTAAAACATAACTCTACAATGTGAACAACATCATGAGTCTTCTGACATGGAATGAAATGTACCATCTTTGAAAATATGTCCACTACCAAAAATATTGAGTCATGTCTTCTTTGTGTCCTTGGTAAACCAAGAACAAATTCTATATTGTTATCTTCCCAAGGTATTTCAAGTACAAATAATGACTGATATAATCCAATATTATATCTTACTCCTTTTGCCATCTAACATACTCTAAAATTTTGCACAAATTTCTTCACATCCTAGAGTAACTATGGCCAGTAGTAATTCTCACTAATAAGAGAAATGCTCTTATCTTGACCAAAGTGTCCTACCAACCCTCCGTTATGTTTCTCCTTAATCAAGTTCTCTCTCATAAAACTCCTTGGAATACACAACTAGTTTCCTCTAAAATTCATACCATATTGGATCATAAATTCCAACTATTTTTTCCTATCCAAATAACAGGTTCCAAATAATATTTTCAAGCCTCTACAAAGTCTGGATCTTTAGGATACAAAATTTTGAGTTCATTAAACCCAACAAATTCTATCTTCATCTCTATAAACAAAATTTTCCTTCTTATTAAGGCATCTACAACTCTATTTAACCTGCCACTCCTGTGAATTAAAACAAAAGTATAAATCTACAAAAAATCAACCCATTTTAAGTGCCTTTATTTAAATTTCCTTGACTATTAATATATTATAAATCCTAATGATTAGTATATAAAACAAATTCCTTTGGTAACAAATAATGTCTCCATTTATTTAAATCCTAAATTATAGCATAAAAATCTTGATCATGGACAAAATACTTTTTCCTAGCATCATTAAGATTCTCACTAAAATAAGAAATGGGCTTACCTTTTTAGCTCAATACAACACCTATAAAATTCCCAATAGCATCAAAATCTACTTGAGATACCTTATTGAAATCTAGAAGTGATAAAATAAGTTGTTTAGTGAATTTCTTCTTCAACATATCAAAACTCTTAGCTACTCCTATAGTCCACTTAAACTCCTTTCTATCCCCTTTCATTGTTTTAGTTAGGAGTGCACAAATGCTACTAAAATTCTTGATAAACTTCCTATAAAAACTCACCAAACCATGAAAATAACTTACCTCTACATCACTTCTTAGTGTTGGCCATTCGATAATAACCCTTAATTTTTTTGGATCCATCTTAAGACCCTCAACTAAGATGATAAATCCCAAATATACTAATTCCTTTGCAAAACTACATTTCCTTATATTAATCAACAAATTCTCCTCCCTCAACTTCTTAAAAACTCTTATGATATACATAAAATGCTCTTCCCAAGATTTGTTGAAAATTAAAATGTAATCTAAATAGATAATAACAATCTTTCCCAAAAATTATTTCATTTCCTCATTCATGAGTTGCATAAATGTGCTCAATGCATTGGTTAGCCCAAATGGCATGACTAACCACTTGTACAAACATTCCTTCATCTTGAATGCTATTTTTCACTCATTTCCTTCTCAGATCCAGATTTGGTGAAATATGTTCTTCAAATCTATCTTTGTGAAGTACTTGGCTCCACTCAAGCAATACATTATATCATCCATCCTTAGCAATGGGAACTAGTATTTGATCATGATCTTATTGATAGATCTCAAGTTTGTACACATCCTCCACTCTCCATCTTCTTTGGTGTTAGTACTATAGATACCACACATAGACTTAGGCTCTCCCTTATTAGTTCTTTATTCAACAACTCTTGAACTTGCATATTCATCTCCTTATTCTCTATAAGAGTCATTATATAAGTTGCCTCATTTGTCAAATTAGCTCCTAATATCAAATCCATTTGGTGACTTATCTTTCTCACAAGTGGTAAACTTTTTAGTGCATTATTAGATGCAAAATATTGAAATTACTCCAATAGATCTAAGAATTATTTTGGTACATCTCCACATTCCTCCTTGTTAATCTTAGGAACCAATGAAAAACATATATGTTCATGCCTCATGCCTTCCATAAATTTCTTGCCATCAACCAAACAATTTTTGGCACTACTACATACCTTTTCTTCTACCTCCTTTAAGGTTTTTAATTTATGATGCACTCCATCTTTTGTCAGGGAACAAGTATTTTCATGGCCATCAGGGATAGAACACCTATCATACTACCATGGCCTGCCTAGTAGAAAATGACATGCATCTATTGAGATGATGTCACATAGTACCTCATCATAGTATCCTCCAATATTGAACTTGATAAGACTTTGCTCATTAACCAAAGATTTATGGTCCTTCTAAAACCATGTAATGTGATATGGATGCAGATACTTTCCCCTCTCCAATTTCAACTTGTTGACCATCTCCTTTGAAACTAGATTATCAGTACTACCACTATCAATAATAACCTCACAACATTTACCTCTAGATTTGTATCTTGTTCGAAATAGACTCTTCCTATAGACAAGTTATTTGTCTTCATTCAACAAGGTTCTCATTATGATAATGGCTTCCCCTCTTTCAACATCTACAAAATATTCAGATTGAGCATCTTCATCTACATGTGCAACTTGTGTATTCCCTTTAGGTCATCTATTTGTCTTTCATTGATGTTGGGGACACTCATAATCTCAATGTACCTCTTCTCCACATCAAAAATAAGTTCCTCTAAAGCCTATTCTTCCAAGTCCTTGACCAAATCTTCCTCTTCTGCTTTTTTCACCATTATTCTGGTCTCGAGGGTGATAGGAATTATATCCTTTTGATTTTGGATGGTGTTTGTTTCTTCATTTTTATTTTAATCTTCATTTCATCCTCCATAAGATATTCTACCAATCCTTCTACTACGACCTCTTCCTCTTTGTTTTATCTCAAACATTTTATTCATTTTCTTCTGTACCTTTATGGCAAATTGGTGTGCATCTTCTTTGGTATTCATTCTGTTAATTGAATATTTTGTCAATCAGCGTATTGATAAATGAAATAGGTCTGATCAGCCAAAGTAGGAAGATTATTCATCCAAATGTGTAGGTTTATCACATCAAAAGGGGACTGATCTCTCCTCTCATCAAGGGGAGGTTCCCTATAGATAGACTATATATATATATATATATATATATATATATATATATATATATATATATACATACATATATATATATATATATACATATATATATATATACATATATATATATATACATATATATATATATATATATACATATATATATATAGAAAATAATACTCAAGGGTAGGACAAACCATCCATCTCTCTTTCTTCAGAGATGATGCATACAAATCAAAGGAAAAAATCAATGGAAATAATAAACAACACTCCTCTTCTTTCAAAAGTATTATTCATCAAACCACAAGAATACTCCTGGTAGTAAATACAAAATGTAGTAAAGGACGTAGTAACTGGAAAATCAAGATGCAGCACAAAGTCTCCACCTGAATTGCTCAAGAGTAAGATACGAAGGACAATGAGGGCACAAAGTCTTCCCAAAGCCCTTTACACAAAAATGAAAAGAAAACACACTAAAAGGCAATTATGGGGGCACAAAGTCTCTCCACAGTTGACTATTCAGGACACCTTCCTGACTAATTTCACTAATCTTGCTTGTTGAATTAAAGGAACAAAAAATATATCAAGGAAAAAGACATAAGAACAGTTTCCCCAAAAACAAAGATATTATAGCATAAAGTCTAAAAAACCACTTGCTTTCTTATTTCAATAACAAAATATGATAAACAAACTAAGCTCAAAGTCTTAGAAGTGTCTTTCAATTTTGGGAAGATTTTCGTTTTGATTGTCAAAAAAAGAGATCCTTTTACAATAGAAGATATTCCCTTATATGGACTCTTCAAGAAGGATTTGGGAACAGTAACACATCATGTTGCATTGGAATCTGTTAATAAGATAGGCTGGAACTTAGGGGCCTTTTACCCATTTGATTTTATCAATGCAGGAAAACAAATCATGCTTATTGAAAGTTTGCAACTTTCAATGTCCACCTGGTGATTTGATCTTACCTTCATCATTCCTCCTTTTTTGGTTAATTGAATTGGGTCCTAGATTTAGTTTGTTTTTTTGTTCCTTCCTTGCTTTCTACTAGTCTTGGCCTTAAAGTCTGTGAATGCATTCCGGTCTGTAGGTTCAAAAGATCAATGGCTATTTTGTTGTTTTGAATTTGACATCTTCGAGCACGTCACCCCTTGGTCCTTTTTTGGCTTTTTTGTTTGGTTCTTTCTAGATTGAAATTGCCCTTTTGGGCCTTACAAAATGAGCCACTTTGGGTCAGGCGGGCTTTGAATGACCTTCGGGCTTTTTTGAGTGACCCTTTAGCTTCAAGGAAGTATTTTTTAAATTGGCAGCTGAGAGTCCCCTGGAAGGGCACCTGCCCTTTTGGGTCCTTCAGCATCCTTTCACAAATTCCCACAGATAATTCCCGTGGGTATTTTTCCCAGGCAAATTCTTGCAAACAAATTCCTACGAACAAATTGTCCATGAAAATTTCCCGTAGACAAAAAGTCTACAGAAATTGTTTTGTTTGCCATATACATGAATTCCTTTAGGGTTTACTCCCACAACTTCTCAAAATTATTTCAAATTTTTTGTCTAAAGGAATTCCTTTGGACAAAAATTCTAAAGGAATTGTGCCTTAGACTTGCCTTACACTTTTTGAAAATGACCCTTGCGAAGGGTATTTTCGTTGACCAAGTGCCCTCCGCAAGGGCACTTGTCCTTCAGGAGGATCTTTAAACTTTACATTAGATCACTCCTTTTGAACCAAGCTATTGAACCACTCTATTAAACCAAGGCTTTGAACCTCTTCATTGAACCAAGGCTTTGAACCAACTATTGAACCATTTGATTGAACCGCTTGGTTGAACCAAAATGGTTCAAGCTAAAGAACCCTTTGTTTGAACCAACCGTTGAACCTCTTTGTTAAACCAAATGCATTGAACCTACTGCTGATGCTTGTTGATAGAGATTTTTTTTTTAACCAAGGCATTGAACCAATCCCAAAAATGACCAAGTGTTAGAAACTGATTCTTTTGGTTGAACCCACCTGCAGAAGCCTTTGAACCTATAGAATTGAACCTGCCCGTAGAATTCATAGAAACCAAGTCTGTAGTTTTCTCTAATCTTGAAAGAGTATGTAGATTTTAACCTATAAAGCTCATTGAACTTGACCTACAAAGTTTGTAGATTTCCTCTTCCTGTTGAGTCTATAGATTTTCTCTTCCTGCTGAGTCCGTAGATTCAAGCCTACAGAGTCTGTAGATTTAAGCCTGCAGAGTCCGTAGATTTTTGAGAAGCTTGAAAAATGAGGAATTTGAATGCCCAAGACAAATTTTGAAAAGGGAAGAGACAATTTTGGTCTGTAGGACCAAATAGTTCAAATGTTGTCCTAAAAATGAGTGATATTTTTGGGGGACAACAGCTGGCTCCAGTTGGGGAACTTCTATCAATTACAAAAAGTATTGAAGGGAGTAGAATCTAGAATTTATAGTGTCTTCATGTGTACCATTGGGTTATGGAGTTATGTTACCTAGAAATGAAAGGCATAAAAAAAAGGAAACAAATAAAACAAAATAGAATTAAAAACTATACATATATACAGATGCAATGCTCTGACACTTCAAGAGTTGAAGTGTTTCAGATGCTACCCATTGTGAGGCAGAGAAAAGAGTGTGCCATCTTGATATTTTAGTAGAAAGCTATTTTCACAAATGTGCTAATGAATTATAAATGGTCCTCTCCAAAGGGAGTCAAACTTTCCATGCATCCCCTTTGGTTCTCTCCTTTTGTCCCACAGCAGGACTTGGTCCTCAATCTGGAAATCATAATTTTTGGCCTACTAGTCAAAGAGATTCTTTACCAAACTTTGATGAACAACAATTCTATCCACCACCATAGTTCTCTATTCCTCCAGCTCAGTCAAGCACATGATTCTTTTATCAAGAGAGCTTTCATATGTTTGATCTTCAATTGCCTTTGCCAATTTTAAGGCTAGCAATTCTAAGGTGATTGGTATCTTAGCATTGATACCATAAAGAAGTTGAAAAGGAGACATACCAATTGCCCTCTTTGGTGTGATTTTGTCTGCCCATAGAGCATCAACTAATGATTTATGCCATGTTCTTTGATTGTGATCTGCTAGCTTCTTGATAATAGTTACCAGATTTTTATTACTGGATTCAGCTTGTCCATTCCCTTGTGAAAAATAATCAGAAGAGTGAGAGAGTGCAATTCCATAATGGAAACAAAATTATGTAGTCTCCTGAGAGGTGAAACAAGTTGCATTATTAGTAACAATTTTGATTGGAACTCCAAACCTGGAAATGATATTCTCTTTGAGAAAGTTGCATACAACTTCTGAAGTAGTATGCTTAGTTGGGATTGCTTCTACCCACTTGGTGAAATAGTCAGTTGTTGTAAGGACATAATCATGTCCAGCACTTAAATATGGGTTTATTGTCCCAATAAAATCAAGTCTCCATTATTGGAAAGGTTCTTCTATGATCACTGGCTTGAGAGGCATAGTAGCTAACTTGGGTCTTCCAACAAATTGCTGACAGAGTTCACATTTTCTCATCCACTTATGTGCATCTTGGAAAAGAGTTAGCCAGTAATACCTACCTCAAAAAATCTTGTGAGTAGTCACAAGAGAAAAAAAATGTCCTCCATAGGCCAAATTTTAGAAAGATTTCAAAAGATAGCTTTGTTGTTCTTTGTCTACACAACAAAGGAATACTCCATCTATGCTTCTCTTGTATAGGCCATTATCCCAAAGGACAAAATTAGTAGATTTCAACTTGATATTCTTCATTTCTTTGTAAGACAAATGAGTAGGACATTCACCATAGGTAAGGAAATGAGCGATACTTGAATACCACTCATTGGTAGTGGAGACAAAAAGGATTGTTGGTGTCTCTTCCACTTCAGTTTCTTCACGTTGTGTGTCTTCTGACTTATTATCAGTAATTAATTGGCATAGGCCTTTACCCCTGACCAGCTTTGTTAGCTTGATGTCTAGATCAAACTCTTGGATCTTTACAATCCAATTACCTCTTTTCGTGCCAAACTCCTACTAAGTTAATCTAGACTTGACTGTAGTGTTAAGTGCTAAGGCAATAGTGTGTGAATTCAGAATATAGAAGCAAAAATATTTGACTACTTTTACCAAGGCATAAGCGTGATTCTCTATATTTGAATACTTCATCTCATGGTTTTTGAGAGGACAACTCATGAAAGAGATAAGAGATTCCATACCTTCCTTGTCTTGTTGAACAAGAATTGCTGAAAGAGTGTGTTCAGATGCATAGCTATATATGATGAAATCTTTGTTGTAATTTAGGCAAACCAAGGTAAGGGCGTGAGCAATGGTAGTTTTGATATCCTAAAATGTTGATTTTCCTTCTTTAGCCTAGCTAAAGATGGTCTTCCCTTTCATCATGTTCACAATGTGTCTAGTCTTCTCAGCAAATTCAGGGATGAACCTCCATAAGAAATTCACCTTTTTGAAGAAAGAATGAACAACATTCTTACTTGTAGGCAAATTAAGTTTTTGAATAGACTTGAATCTATCTAAGTCAATATTTATGCCTTCTTTGGACATAATGTGTCCAAGGAGTTTCCCTTCTGTTACTCCAAAAATAGACTTTTTAGGATTTAAAAAAATCCCATTCTGGCGACAGCGCTCCAGCACTTGTTGTAAGTGGCATACATGATTAGATCGATGCTTTGAAAAGACAGTCAAGTCATCAAGGTATACCACTATGAATTTACCTTGATTATATCCTGAGAATCCATCCAACATTGATAACATCTTTGCACCTGTCACTATTTGAAGCACTTGATCCATGATTGGCAAAGGACAATTATCCTTCAAAGATGTTTGATTCAAATTTTTGAAATCTACACAAATGTGAATTTCTACATTCTTCTTCCTTACAGGCACTATGTTTGCAATTCATGTAGAATTATGGATTGGAAAGATGATTCTAGCATTTAACATTTTTTGTATCTCAGACAGAATAGTACCTGATATTTTTAGATTATACTGTCTGGATTTTTACTTGTAGGGCATTGAGTCGGCCTTGAGAGGAATGTCATGGTGGATTTCATCTAGTCTGAGAGACTTCAATTCTTCGTAAGAATATGCTAAGACATCTATGTATGGATAGAGTAAAGAGGTGAACTTGAATCTTTCTTTAGGGGTGCAACACTTACCAATATTGACCATCTTGAGATTTTCTTCAGTAGATAGATTCACTTGATCGAATCCCTAAGAGAAACTCGAGTCTGTTTGCTATTGTTTAATGAATCTATCATGCTTTTCAAATAGCTTTTCAAGAGAAACCAAGCCTTTGGGAATTTTGTTTCCTTTCAGCTGTAAGAATTCTTTATTTATATATGAACTAGATTCAAACATAGATTCATTCTTTTGAGATTCACTGCCTTTAAAATGTAGTTCAAAATTATCTTTTCATTCCAAGAAGGAAATGATTTGATGATCATCATTGAATACTTGACAATGATTAGCATTATTAGTAACACTTGGTCTATAAACCAGCTCAATAGTATACCTGTCTTCTTTGAAATCTGAATAGGGAACTAAAAGAGTTCTTGAAATAGTAAGTGCATCAGCTCTATCATTAGACTCTTTGGGTATAGCAAAAATGTTGAAAGCATAAAAGATTTCAATTTGATCCCAAACCAAGTTACGATAGTGGCATAATATTTCATTCTTGGTAAGGTATAAGTTCCTCACTTGACAAACCACTAATTCAGCATCCCCTTTGGCATGAAGAAACTTGATGCCTTTGTCTTGAGCAGCCTTCATGCCAAGTAGTAGAGATTTGTATTTAGCTATATTATTAGTGTTGCTAAACTATAATTTGTAAGATGAAGGGAACATATCTCCTTGAGGAGATATCAAAACAATCCCAGCTCCTAAACTAGTAGAGGAACAACTACCATCAAATTCTAAAGTCCATATCTCATATGATATTGATTCTTCTTTAGACTTTCCTTGATCAGAGATGGAGGATCCTTTTGGTCTATACTGTAGCCTACTAGTTTTTTTTTTGTTCTTGTTGAACTAATTTTTGAGTTGACCCTTTCAAAAATTATATCAGATGTTTCATGCACTTCATCTAGAGACAAAAAATAGTTACCCATACCTACAGATTCAAAAAGGATTTGAGCTTTAGGGGCTGATGTCTAGGTAACCACATATTTTGCTTCCTTTTCAGGGAACAACCTCTTCATTACGCTTTGGACAGGGATCCTTACCTCAAATAGATCCATGCTTAGTTCTCCTCCCATGTCCTTGTAGAAATTTCATCCAAGCAAAATGCCATAGGATGCTGGGACGTTAGCCACCAAGACAGTCATCTTGATTCTCTTGCCTAGAAAGGCTATAAATGCAAATTGGGTATCTTTGATTTGCCTTAGTAATGGTACTTGCTTGTTTTCCATGGAGAAACATCTTCTAAAGGTTTTGGTCAATGTGAGACCAAGAGACTCGGCTACTTTAGCTATCATGACATTATCAGATGTGCCTGAGTCTATAATATAGTTACTCAGCTTGTGACCATTAATTAATAGGGAAACATAGAAGGGTTCTATTTTTATAGGAATAGTTGGGGGAGTAATGACCAGATTATTTAGAATAGGCATGTTCTTTGGAGAATCAGGAGTTACCCTTTTAGCCTTTTGTTCTTCAGGGATGGTTTGGTTCTTAACATATTGGACCAGCTTATTCAATTGATCAAGATTGGACTGTAAATATTCAAACTTAGACATTTGTATTTTTGTCTTTTTGACATGATCAATTATGTCAAATGGATGAATTGGACTAGGTACAGAGAAAGGTACTTCAACTTTTTGAGTTTTAGGAGGGATGGGAGGTGGGCTGGTTTGCAAATTTGAGTTAGAACGGGAAGGTCAAATTGATGTATTTACCTTTTGGATGATTACCAGATCCTTTGACTAAAAAAGTAGCGTGGTTCCACACTTAGCAATCGTGACTGTTGGCTATGGTTGCTCTTCTATCTTTCCTTTATCAATTTGTTAGACTAATTGGTTCTTGGACCTGGTAAACACTGCATATGATCCATCAAAAGCTTCTCCTTTGCTTTTGGGTTCATCTTGGTAGTTCAAGAAACCAATATGGGAGTCACCAATTGATTCTTCTTGATTGTCTTCATAGAGATCAACGTCATTTTCTTGACTTAATTCAGGCTAGAAAGAGAACTTTGATTCTATTTCAAGATATCCCATTGCTGAATTAGTTAGAGGAGCTTCTAGGGCAAGTTTTCCTTGTGGGGGAGGAAGGAGATTCTATTTCCCTTGATTCTTGATAGCATTACCTTGATAAGAATGATGTGGGAATGTCCTTCTGTATGAAGGAGCATAAGACATTCCTTGAGCCATTTGTTTTTTGAGAGCAAGCAACTCATTTGCCAATTTCTACACCATTAGATCTGTGGTGCCTATAGATGCATATTCAAAAGATGATGAAGCTCTATTTCTATTTAGATCTCTTCTTATCTTCCCTGCTAAGATGAGATCATCTTCTACTTCAGTGGCCAAATGTTGAGCTATAACAAGATCTATTTAACTAGCATGTCTTAAGAGAAAACTTACTTTAGGTAACTGAGAATTAATGAAAAAGCATTTGAGATTCTTAGCTATAGGTCGAGCTATTACTGGAATTCTATTTCTTAGTTTTTCAAATTTGGCTATGAAGTCTCTCATAGGCTCATAAGGCTCTTTCTTCATCTGTGTAAGTTGAGCCAGAAGTGCATGTGCATCTTCTACAGGTTTGAATCTAGCTTCAAACTTATCTTTGAGAATATTCCAATTAGTTACTGACTAAGCCTGTAGATGATAAAACTAATCTGTAGTAGCACATTGTAGTGTCTCCACAAAAATCTTGATTGCTACATCTTCAAATTCTACTTCGATTACTCCACAAGCTATGATGAAAGCTGCAATGTGCTCATCAGGGTGAACTTTCCCATCACCATAGAATTTGGGGAAGTTCTTCCTTAAACTACATGGAAGCTCATGTAGAGGTGGAGTAAGATTGAGAGGACTAAAAGCATTACCCCAGGGGCCTTGAACTACCATGGTAGGATTATGAAAATGAGGGATAACAAATTTGAGAGGGGTAATTATTGGCAAAGCTTTATCAACAATAGAAGTAGATACTTCATCTGGCAATGGAGATCTGACTTTAGTAGGAGGAAAACTCTTTGTTCATTGGAGATGAGATAGTGAAAGAAATAGATCAAAATCACTTTGTTGTACCAACTCAAATACAGGGTCAATGATACCTTAGCCCTTTGGCTTCATGTATACCTTGAATCTACCAAATTGTGAAACAAAAATAGAAAAAAATTGACCTTGCTTCAGTTAAAGCTTGAGGCTTTAAAATGTGCATTCTTTCCTAGTTAGTGTGGAGGTGAATGGATAGATTATAAATGGATAATGGGTTCGATCCCCAGTAGAGTCACCAAAAACTATTGGTTGAATATTTTGTCGATCAGCGTACTGATAAACAAAATAGGTTTGATCAGCCAAAGTAGGAAGATTAGTCATCCAAATGTGTAGGTTTACAACATCATAAGGGGACTAATCTCTCCTCTCATCAAGGGGAGGTTCCTTATAGATTTTCTATATATATATATATATATATATATATATATATATATATATATAGAAAATAATACTCAAGGGTAGGACAAACCATCCATCTCTCTTTCTTTAGAGATGATGAGTACAAATCAAAGGAAAAACTCAATGGAAATAACATACATCACTCCTCTTCTTTCAGAAGTATTATTCAGCAAACTACAAGAATACTCCTGGTAGTAAATTCAAAATGTAGTAAAGGATGTAGTAACTAGCGAATCGAGATGTAGCACAAAGTCTCCACCTAAATTGCTCAAGAGTAAGATACAAAGGACAATGAGGGCACAAAGTCTTCCCAAAGTCCTTTACATAGAAATGAAAAGAAAACACACTGAAAGGTAATTATGGGGGCATAATGTCTCTCCACAGTTGACTCTTCAGGACACCTTCTTGACTAATTTCACTAATCTTGCTTGTTGAATTAAAGGAATAGAAAATATATCAAGTAAAAAGACATAAGAATAGTTTCCCCAACAACAAAGATATTATAGCACAAATTCTAAAAAACCACTTGTTTTCTTATTTCAATAACAAAATATGATAAACAAACTAAGCTCAAAGTCGTAGAAGTGTCTTTCAATTTTAGGTAGAGTTTCATTTTGATTGTCAAAAAAAAGAGATCCTTTTACAATAGAAGAGAGTCCCTTTTATAGACTCTTCAAGAAGGATTCGGGAATAGTAACACATCATGTTTCATTGGAATCTATTAAGAAGATAGGCTAGAACTTAAGGGCCTTTTACCCATTTGATTTTATCAATGCAAGGAAACAAGTCATGCTTATTAAAAGTTTGCAACTTTCAATGTCCACCTAGCGATCTGATCTTACCTTCATCATTCTTCCTTTTTTGGTTAATTAAATTGGGTCCTAAATTTAGTTTGTTGTTCTATTCCTTCCTTGCTTTCTATTGGTCTTGGCCTTGAAGTTTGTGAATGCATTCTGGTCTATAGGTTCAAAGGATCAACGACTATTTTATTGTCTTGAATTTGACATCTTCAGGCACATCACCCCTTGGTCCTCTTTCAGCTTTTCTATTTGGTGCTTTCCAGATTGAACTTGCCCTTTCAGGCCTTAAGAAATGACCCGCTTTGGTTCGGGTGGGCTTTGAATGACCTTCAGGCTTCTTCGGGTGACCCTTTAGCTTTGGGGAAGTATTTTTCAAATTGGCAATCGAGAGTCCTCTGAAAGGGCAACTGCCCTTTGAGGTCCTTCGGCAGCCTTTCATAAATTCCTGTAGATAATTCCGACAGATATTTTTCCCAGGAAAATTCTCACGGACAAATTCCCGTGAACAAATTGTCTGCGAGAATTTCTCGCAGACAAAAAATTCGTAAAAGCCATATATGTGAATTCCTTTGGGATTTACTCCCATGACTTCTCAGAATTCTTTTGGACTTTTTGTCCAAAGGAATTCCTTCGGACAAAAGGTCTGAAGGAATTGTGCCTTAGACTTGCCTTAGTCTTTTTGAAAATGACCCTTCCAAAGGGTATTTTTGTTGACCAAGTGCCCTCCGCAAGGGCACTTGTCCTTCGGGAGGATATTTGAACTTTTACATTGGATCTCTCCTTTTGAACCAAGCTATTGAACCACTCTATTGAACCAAGGCTTTAAACCTCTTCATTGAACCAAGGATTTGAACCAACTGTTGAACTATTTGATTGAACTACTTGGTTGAACCAAAATGGTTCAAGACGATGAACCCTTTGTTTGAACCACTCATTGAACCTCTTCGTTGAACCAAATGCATTGAACCTATTGCTGATGCTTGCCAATGGATATTTTTGTTTGAACCAAGGCACTGAACCAATCCCAAAAATAACCAAGTGTTAGCAACTGATTCTTTTGGTTGAACCCGCCTGTAGAAGCCTTTAAACCTGTAGAATTGAACCTGCCTATAGAATCTATAGAAACCAAGTCCATAGTTTTCTCTAACCTTAAAAGAGTCTATAGATTTTAACCTATAAAGCTCATTAAACTTGACCTACAAAGTTTGTATATTTCCTCTTCCTCTTGAGTTTGTAGATTTTCTCTTCTTGCTGAGTCCATAGATTCAAGCCTACTGAGTCTGTAGATTTAAGCCTGCAGAGTCCGTAGATTTTTGATAAGCTTGAAAAATGAGGAATTTGAATGCCCATGACAAATTTTGAAAAGGGAAGAGACAATTTTGGTCTGTAGGACCAAAATAGTTCAAATGTTGTCCCAAAAATGAGTGATATTTTTGGGGGACAACACATTCTAACTAGAGTCAACTACTCTTGAATGTTTGGCCTCAACCCATTAATGTAATGAGCTACCTTCTCCTTGTTGACCTCTGAATGGCTTTATCTGATAATATTTTTTTATAAATCTTATGTATACTCCTTAATATTCATATTTCATTATTTCAAACCTTGAAACTTTTTCAACAACTCCAACTCATACTCTATAGGAATAAACTACCTCTTCAACTTTTCCACCGTTCTATCCCATTCGGTGATCTTCTCTTTTCCTCTTTGATTTTTATCTAACTAAACTTCCTTCCACCAAATATTGGCATGTCCTTTTAGCTTGTTCTTTGTAAATTTTACCCTTTTAGGGTCTTCCATATATTTGTATTCAAATTATTCCTCCATTTCGTTGATCCAATCAATCAATTCTTCTAGGTTCAGGTTTCCAAAGTATGTATAAACTTCATTCTTTGTCCTTTTTCCAATCTTGGAAATGGCATTCAACAACCTAACCTACTAAATATTTCCTACAACATATTTTTATTCCTAAAAATTATCTTATTATTATTCATATTAATCTTCAATTTCCTATATCCTTCTTGCCTCAAATCCTCTCTATAGCTCCTCTTATAATGCATTGATTTATCTTTTTAGGGCTTTAAACCCCTCTTTTATCATGACATTTCTTCTAACACCACCACAGCTAATTTTTGGAGGCATATTAATCTATGTAACAAACTCAAAACCTTAGGTCCTATTGAAAACTACATCATAGCTGACATTCTATCTACACTCTCAAGAATTATTGCTCTAATACCACCTGATGCAGGGTTACTCCAACCAACAATCACACAAAACACAACCACAAATAAATATTCTCACATAAATATGTGAAGAATGGAATAAAAAACATAATTTATTATCAAAATAAATTACACTTATCTATCCACAAGGGATATCTCACTACAAAGAAAGTTAACCTATATGCTAAATCCCAATCTGCACTACCAAGTCTCATAAATCCATCTCTGAAAAATCTCCCAAAAGCTTCTCCTCAAGCTTCAAATATCTCTCCTTAAAATCATGTATATCAAATCAAGACATAATAATATATAGAATAAATATAATTATGTCATTAAAAATAAATACTCCCCCATTTTTAGAAGGTCACATGAGTGTTGAAAGGCAACTTATCATATTTATCCACTTGTTATTTTTTATTTAGATCATGATTTTTTATTCTATAGCTGCTTTTTCCAAACTTGGGGATAATATTGAAATTAAACTTAGTAAGTTTCCTTGAAAACTCATCCTCATGTAATATTAGATAACCATTCCCCACTTTGGAAACTTTCCTTTACCTAAAATCCACACCACCTTGACTACCTTTTAATTTTGAAATAGTAACTTTCCTTATAGTCTACAACTTCTAAGAGCCATATCATTTGAACCAAGTGTCCAATTGATAAACCATTTGTTGAGTTGGAAAAATTTGGAGGTGCTCTATAATATATGATGCATAAATTTACATCTACATATATACATAAATACCATATTACTAAAAATAGTAGGTTACTATTTTTAGACTTCAAAAGATTCTAAAAGTGCTAAACCATTGGATAAATTGACATGTGCTCCAACTGAATAAGAACCTACAAAACAAACTTAAAATAAAATATATATTATATATGGTGATGTAAGATTGCACTTACACCCTGGATGCTCTTGCATCAAAGTATATTTGAGAGCCTATAAATCAGTCAAGACCCTTTCCTAGCTTTCCAATTATACCTCCAATTTTTAGTGCATTATTTTATTAATAATTAGTTTCTCTCTACATGATATATTACTTATCACTTTATATCATTATTCTAATTGCACGTTTTATTTTTCATTTTCTATGGGTAGTCAAAATAGATTTTTTCCATGCATTATTCAAGTTGAATGGATAAATGTAAATAGTCAAAAAGTTATGGAATAATATTATATGTATTATTTTGATCTTGATAACATAGATTCATATAAATCATTTGAATCTAAATATATCTTGTTGTGCCTTTAACCCAAAAGAAGAAGAGGCCTTTTTACTTCATTTATATATTCCTATTCAGATCATCCTCTATATCCATTTTTAGGTATTTTTTAGATTCACCTATTGATTCCTCTTTAAATAATAATTTAGACATTATTTTGGGTTTTTGTTTATATTCTTCCTCAGTCACACATTTTATATCCTCTATAGTTACATTTCCCCAAGTGGCTGCATCAAATATTTATATTTCAATACCTATCACTTAACCATCCTCTAGTAGTGGTTCCACATCATTGCCAATCTAAATATAAATATGTATTTCCATGTTTTAGTTAAATTAGGACTACTGGTTCCTAATATATTTGACATGCATGCACACACACACACACACACACACACACACACACACACACACACACACACACACACACACACACACACACACACACACACACACACACACACACACACACACACACACACACACACACACACACACACACACACACACACATGCATATGGATATACATATACATATACATAAACATGTGTGTGTGTGTGTGTGTGTGTGCGCGCGTGCGCGTGTGTGTATATGTATATATGTATATGCATATGTATATGTATATGTATGTGTGTGTGTATATACATATATATACATATACATACATACATACATACATACATATATATATATATATATATATATATATTGACACACACATATATATACACATAAAAATGCATGCATGCATACATATTAGATGAGGAATTATATTCTAGGTAAAAACTTTTATATGCAAGCTCTTCATTATTTTGACACACAATTCTATTTTTGAGATGCAAATTTAAATTTCACTTGAAGGATGAGGCAACCCTCTCCAAACTTATATATATATTTGTATCCTCTCTATCATAAAAGGAGTATAATTTTGGATAATAAGATTAATAGAAAATTGTATAGATTGTTCTATAATTATTCTTGATGTGTGTGTGTGTGTGTGTGTGTGTGTGTGTGTGTGTGTGTGTGTGTGTGTGTGTGTGTGTGTGTGTGTGTGTGTGTGCATATATTTATACACACACACACACATATATATATAAACACACACACACACACGCACACACACACACATAGAGACATACACACAAACACATATATAAATACATACAATATGTATGCAATAAGAAATGAATCATGTATATAAATACACACACACACACACACACACACACACACACACACACACACACACATATATATACATGAATACATATACATATACATATATATACACACAAAAATACATACACACATATATATACTTACATACATGCATACATATTAGATGAGGAATTCTATTCTAGGTAAAACCATTTACATGCATGCTCTACATGATTTTGACACACATTTCTATTTTTTAGATGAAAATTTAAATTTCACTTGAATGATGAGGCAACCCTCTCTAAACTTATATATATTTGTATCCTCTCTATCATAAAAGGATTAGAATTTTGGATAGTAAGATTAATAGAAAATTGTATAGATTGTTCTACAATTATTCTTGATGTGTGTGTGTGTGTGTGTGTGTGTGTGTGTGTGTGTGTGTGTGTGTGTGTGTGTGTGTGTGTGTGTGTGTGTGTGTGTACATATATTTATATATACACACACACATATATAAACACACACACACACACATATACATACACATAAACACATATACATTTATGTGTGTATATATACATATATATATATATATATATATATATACACACACATA